>SJYT01020094.1:71600-82290 GCA_006410635.1 Cephalophus harveyi | reverse complement strand
AAAAGACCCTGATGCTGGGAAAGATTGAGGGCAGGAGGAGACGGGGATGACAGAGGATGAGATGGTTGGATGGCATCACTGACACAATGGATATGGGTTTGGATGGACTCCGGGAGTTGGTGATGGATAGGGAGGCCTGGTGTGCTGCAGTTCATGGGGTTGCAAAGAGTTGGACATGACTGAGCAACTGAACTGAACTGAACTGAACTGAGACCACTACGACTTGAAAAATAAGTTGATTCTTGCTGTGGGGGTTACTATTTAACTGTTTTCTTATCAGTTTCTACTTAACTATGCTCAAACCATGAAATTTTAAACTTTTGCCAGTCCTAGGACTTTCTAAAGTCTATGGAAGAAGGCTGTGGTACCAGCCAAGAAGAGCTGCTAGAGAAGATGGATGTGGCTGTCCAAGCTGTAGGACACAAGCGGATGTTTGGAGTGGTTAGCCTTCGGTTCTCTAACTGTTGAATAGGAGAGGTAGGAGCTTCATTGCGGTGCACATGGTATGATTTGGGGTTTCTCCAAGGCATCTATTGATTGCATTCTCTTTGACCCCTGTTCTTGTCAATGTACTTTACAACCGTGGACTAGTGCATTTGGGCTGAACCGGAGCCCCTATTTACTTGCTGGTTCTTATTCCTCAGTGTTATTCTTGATTATCCCTCTGAATTAGTACTGAGGGATGGTGGGAAGCTCACAGAATTGCTACTAGTAACACTTTCAGTAAATATATATCTTTTAGAGCAGGCAAAACCTAAAACATGTTCACCAAGGACCCACCTCAGGGGTAAGTGACTTAACTTTCATTGCTAACCACATGACTTTTTGCAAAGAGATGTTTCTTCTGTGAAAAGCTACAACTTGACATCTTTTAAAAATTTGTTTCCAGTTATGGTAAAGACATACATCTGCTTCTGGTAAGTATATTTCTCTTGAGGGTTTCTTGGTGACTTACCATGCAATGTTCTACATTGGCTAAGTTCCTCACATTGCTTTCTGAAACAAACAGACTTCATCATCTGAAAAAGAACCATTCCTGCTTAATTTTTCTAACACTGCCAATAAATATCCTATTTGATCAGTTACTTGACTTTATACCAAAAGTGATTTTTTTTTACAAACTTTATTAATTTTTTCCTGATCACTAGAGTAATATCAGAGAAGGCAACGGCAACCCACTCCAGTACTCTTGCCTGGAAAATCCCATGGATGGAGGAGCCTGACAGGTTGCAGTCCATGGGGTCGCTAAAAGTCGGGCACGACTGAGCGACTTCACTTTCACTTTTCACTTTCATGCATTGGAGAAGGAAATGACAACCACTCCAGTATTTTTGCCTGAAGAATCCCAGGGACAAAGGAGCCTAGTTAGTGGGCTGCCGTCTATGGGGTCGCACAGAGTCGGACACGACTGAAGTGACTTAGCAGCAGGAGCAGCAGAGTACTATACTATTTATAGAAAAATTGAAAACGTAAATAAAATCAATAAAAATCACCCATTATCCCACCATCTACAGATAATCTCTCTCCTGGTATATGCCATTTTGATGTATGGGAATATTCTATTCATTTTAGTGTATTGGGATTACTACATACCCTTTGTTTTATAATTTTATGTTTTATTTAATATAATGTGAACTTCATTTTTAGTGACTATAGGATCAAATTGTATAGTTAGAACTGGACATGGAACAACAGACTGGTTCCAAATAGGAAAAGGAGTCCGTCAAGGCTGTATATTGTCACCCTGCTTATTTAACTTATATGTAGAGTACATCATGAGAAATGCTGGACTGGAAGAAACACAAGCTGGAATCAAGATTGCCAGGAGAAATATCAATTCACTGACTCGATGGATGTGAGTCTGAGTGAACTCCGGGAGTTGGTGATGGACAGGGAGGCCTGGCATGCTGCAATTCATGGGGTCGCAGAGAGTCAGACACGACTGAGTGACTGAACTGAACTGATAGCAAAATTCAGCTAACATCAATCAATTCCTGTTAGATATTTAAGTTTTTTTTTTTGTTGTTACATATTTTGTGCCATGTCTGATTAACTCTTAAACTCCTAGAAGTCCAAGGAATAAGCATTTTCTAAAAGAAAATTTTATGAGAGTAGATCTTAAAAGTTCTCATCACAGAAAAAAACTAAAACCATGTAAGGTGACATTTGTTAACTAAACTTATTGTGATAACAATTTTGCAAATATATACATATATAAAATTGGGCTTCCCTGGTGGCTCAGCAGTAAAGAATCCACCTGCAATGCAGGAGACAAAGGCGATGCAGGTTCAATCCCTGGGTCGGGAAGATTCTCTGGAGGAGGACATGGCAACCCACTCCAGTATTCTTGCCTGGAGAATCCCATGGATAGAGGAGCCTGGCGAGCTATATTCCACAGGGTCACAAAGAGTTGGACACGACTGAAGCGTCTAAGCCTATATCAAAACATTATGTTGTATACCTTAAACTAATACAATTAGTGTCAAAAATTATATGTTAATTATATCTGAATAAAACCGGAAAAACTCAATAAAAACAAAATAATGTAAGTAATTAAAATTTAATTTAAAATGAAAACTTTAAATTTTGGAATAGTTTTAAAGAAAAGTTGCAAAGATAGTACAGAGTTCCCAAATAGCCCATCCTGTTTCCTCTGTGACTAACATCTTACATTAGTATGGTGCATTTGTCACAATTAATGAGGCAACACTGATATATTATTATTAGCTGGTTGACACATTATTATCAACTAAGGTCCATACTTTGTTCAGATTTCTTTCTTGTTTACCCCATATCCTTTTTCTGTTCCAGGATCCCATTCAGTATACCACATTACATTTAGTCATGATGTCTCCTTAGTTTCATTTTGACTATGACATTTCTCAGACTACTTGCACATAATGTCAAGGATATATAGTATCAACATGGTTCATAACTGTTGATGTTAGTCTTGATACCTGGGTGAAGTAGTATTTGTCAGTTTTCTCTACTATAAAATTACTGTTCCCCCTCCCTTTTCCATACTGTACTCTTTAGAAGGATGTCACTAAGCACAACCTACACTTAAGGAAAAGGGAGTTATGCTTCACCTCCTTGAGAGCAAGTAACTACATAAATTTGGAATTTTTCTACATGGAAGACTTATCTATTCTCTCCATTCATTTATTCAGTCATTTACTTATATCCATGTGAATTCATATTTATTTTATACTTTGGGTTATAATCCACTACTATTTATTTGCTCAAATTGTCTCAGCTTTGGCCATTGGGAATTCTTTCAGTTAGCTCCTGTATCTAATGATGCCCTCATTATTTTGTGTATGATTAGTACTTTCTTACTTTCTGGCACTATGAGATGATCTAGGCTCATCTTGTTTATTTCCTGCCCCAGTCCTAGAATCAGTCACTTCTCTAAGCATCCATGGTTCCTTTTATTGAAGCATGATATTAAAAACCGAGATCTGGGTATAAAGTATGCATGTTGCTACTGGAATGTCATTTCTAGCTGACAGAGCAAGAAAAAAACATGTGAGTATATAACTTGTGTATATATAAATACCTACATATATTTCTACATATATCCACTTGTAACTATATTAAACTAAATGAGTCCATACTGATGTTTCCAACTCTGACAGCCATCACCTTACAGACCATTGTAGCCTATACCCCTTGTTTATCTGCAATGTTCCACTCCAATAGTGAGAAAGTAGGCTCCTACCATCTGTCATCTATTTACATAATTGTTCAATTCCTGTACATAGACATAGTTGTTTCAAAACTGCTAATGTGTATCTCCATGGGAAACAACTTGATTAACAATAGTACAGTGCTTATGTGCTGTTTCTTTTGTCTTTAGTCTTAGAGCCACCCACCAGTCTTCTTTGTCCATGGGATTTTCCAGGCAAGAATACTGGAGTGGGTGGCCATTTCTTTCTCCAAAAGATCTTCCCCACCCAGAGATCGAACCCGGCTCTCTTGCACTGCAGGCATATTCTTTATCAACTGAGCTACCAGGGAAGCTCAGCCTTAGAGCCACCACTCATTTCCAAAGTTACATAGGTCAGTATATTTTACTCCGCTCCCTTCAGTGAGGTTATTTCACACATCTGTGATACAATTAGATTCTTTAGTCACAGTCTGCATTCCATTCTGGGATCCCCTGGACTACTAAATGATTAAAAAATTTTTTTTCATATATTAAACATCACCCTTTGTACTGTAATGTTCTATAAGTTTGTTAAATGAATAGCATCATATAGAATATAATATCATAACAGAAATGTACCACTGTAAAAAAATCCTCTGCTTCACTTATTCAACTCTTTCCCTTCTTCGATCCCTGGCATATTGATCTGTTTACTATCTCCATACTTTTGCCTTTTCCAGAATATCATATAAATAGAATCATACAGTATGAAGGACATCATGGTTGCTTCTAGAAACAATGATTATGAAGAAAGCTACTATAAACATCTCCGTGAAGGATTTTACATGGATATAAGTTTTTAGATCATAAGGGATTTGATTGGTGGCTCAGAGGTTAAAGCATCTGCCTGCAATGCGGGAGACCCAGGTTCAATCCCTAGGTCGATCCCCTGGAGAAGGAAATGGTAATCCACTCCAGTATGGACGGAGAAGCCTGGTAGGCTACAGTCCACATGGTCGCAAAGAGTCGGACATGACTGAGCGACTTCATTTTCTTTCTATACCTGAATGGTCTAGTGGTTTTCTCTACTTTTGTCAATTTAAGTCTGAATTGGGCAATAAGGAGTTCATGATCTGAGCCACAGTCAGCTCCTGGTCTTGTTTTGCTAACTGTATAGAGCTTCTTCATCTTTGGCTGCAAAGAATATAATCAATCTGATTTTGGTGTTGACTATCTGGTGATGTCCATGTGTATAGTCTTCTCTTGTGTTGTTGGAAGAGGGTGTTTGCTATGACCAGTGTATTCTCCTGTCAAAACTCTATTAGCCTCTGCCCAGCTTCATTCCGTATTCCAAGGCTAAATTTGCCTGTTACTCCAGGTGTTTCTTGANTTGACTATCTGGTGATGTCCATGTGTATAGTCTTCTCTTGTGTTGTTGGAAGAGGGTGTTTGCTATGACCAGTGTATTCTCCTGTCAAAACTCTATTAGCCTCTGCCCAGCTTCATTCCGTATTCCAAGGCTAAATTTGCCTGTTACTCCAGGTGTTTCTTGACTTCCTACTTTTGCATTCCCTTATAATGAAAAGGACATCTTTTTTGGGTGTTAGTTCTAAAAGGTCTTGTAGGTCTTCACAGAACCATTCAACTTTGTGATGGACAGGGAGGCCTGGCGTGCTGCGATTCACGGGGTCGCAAAGAGTCGGACACGACTGAGTGACTGAACTGAAGTTTTCAAATGAGTGTAAATACTTAATACTGGACTCGTAGATTGTATGAAAGAGCATGTTTAGCATTGTAAGAACTTTCCAAACTTTTTTCCAGAATGGCTGTACCATTTTGCATTCTCATCAGTAATGAATGAGAGTTCCTGTTGTTTTGCATCTTTACCAGCAATTAGTACGGTCAGTTCTTTTTTCCAGTAGTCATGTATGGATGTGAGAGTCGGACCATAAAGAAGGCTGAGTGCCAAATAATCAATGCTTTTGAATTGTGGTGCTAGAAAAGATTCTTGAGAGTCCCTTGAATGCAAGGAGCTCAAACCAGTCGATCCTAAAGGAAATCAACCTTGAATATATATATTGGAAAGACTGACGGTGAAGCTCCAGTTCTTTGGATACATGATGCAAAGAGCCAACTCATTGGAAAAGGCACTTATGCTGGGAAAAATCGAAGGCAAAAGGAGAGAGGGCAGCACAGGATGTGATGGTTAGATAGGATCATTGACTCAATGGACATAAATCTGAACAAACTCTGAGACACAGTGAAGGACAGGGGAGCCTGGCATGCTGCAGTCCATGGGGTTGCAAGGAGCTAGACATGGCTTAGCAATTGAACAACAACAACAATAGGAGGAAATAAAAATTTAAACAAAGGATCTTGATACACAGTGCCACATTTCTCTTCAGAAAGTTTGTACTTATTTTTCTGAAGTAACTTGTTCCTAACTCTATTGTTCCCCACATTTCAGAAGGCACCAAGTCATGCTGATTTTTATGCTTGTTGACAGTTCCATTCTCTCCATTCTGAAAGCCACTCCCCTGATTCAGGCTTTCATTACCTCACACTGGGACTAAACACAACAGCAAGACTGCTTGTTTCCTAGACTCCAGTACCTCCTTGTTACATATCCCAACCATACAATGCAGCCCAAACAAAACAAAACAAAAAGATGCAATCTCCCTGTGACAATTTTTAGCTTGGTAACTTTTTCTTTTCAATAACTATGAAGTAAAATTTAAAGCCCTCAGTCCAGTATTCAACATTTCTTTAACCTAATTTCTCTTTAATCCTCTTTCTGATTTCCCTGTACTGACCAAATTAGTCTTTTAGCCATTCCTTTCCATTTGGAAGGCTTTACTTTTATTTTCCTCAGTTAGTTCCAAGTTCAAAATGATAATAATCAAAGCTTTTGCCTAAACTTAATGTATTTTGATTTCATTTTCTATCTACTCAATATCGCAAAACAGTTTATTCAGTTCAGTTCAGTGGCTCAGTCGTATCCAACTCTTTGCGACCCCATGGACTGTAGCACACCAGGCTTCCCTGTCTATCACCATCTCTCGGTGCTTGTTCAAACTCATGTCCATTGAGTCAGTGATGCCATCCAACCATCTCATCCTCTGTCATCCCCTTCTCCTCCTGCCTTCAGTCTTTCCCAGCATCAGGGTCTATTCCAAGGGGTCAGCTCTTTACATCAGGTGGCCAGAGTACTGGAGTTTCAGCTTTAGCATCAGTCCTTCCAATGAATATTCAAGGTTGATTTCTTTTAAGATTGACTAGTTAGATCTCCTTACAGTCCAAGGGACTCTCAAGAGTCTTCTCCAACACCACAGCTCAAAAGCATCAATTCTTTGGTGCTCAGCTTTCTCTACAGTCCAACTCTCACATCCATACATGACTACTGGAAAAACCATAGCTTTGACTAGATGGGCCTTTGTCCGCAAAGTAATGTCTCTGCTTTTTAATATGCTGTCTAGGTTGGTCATAACTTTTCTTCCAAGGAGCAAGCATCTTTTAATTTCATGGCTGCAGTCACCATCTGCAGTGATTTTAGAGCTCCCCAAAATAAAGTCTCTGTTTCCATTGTTTCCCTAACTATTTGCCATGAAGTGATGGGACTGGATGCCATTATCTTAGTTTTTTGAATGCTGAGTTTTAAGCCAGCTTTTTCATCCTTCTCTTTACCTTTCATCAGAAGGCTCTTAAGTTCTTTGCTTCCTGCCATAAGGGTGGTGTCATCTGCATATCTGAGGTTATTGATAATTCTCCTGGCAATCTTGATTTCAGCTTGTGCTTTATCCAGTAGTCAAATTTGCTTTTCTGTTGTTTAATACTATTTTCTATTATTCCCACTTGCACTTTACTACCTAATCTTAGTTAATAAGTATATTCATCAGTGTAACTGAAAAGAGGTACTTTAAATCATCTGCTTCTTTTATGTTTTCTCTAAAGACTTGGCAAAGTACCATGTATAACAGGAATTAAATAAATGTGAGTTGAATGAACATGTGAAAAAATTGCAAAAGTAATTTTAAATATTTTATTTAAATTTTTATTACACACAAAATATATCTTCACTGTGGAAAAAATAAAAGTCTAGAAAATATAAATATTCAAAAAAGAAAAAAAATTAAATAAAATTCCATACAATTCCATTATCCAAAGATAATTACTATTAACATCTTGGTTTTACATGTAACATACCATACTTTTTCCATACATGTATGATATTTGATTAATATGGAATGTCTCTTAAGTTATGTACCTTTAAAATGTACCTCAAGGGGCTTCCCGAGTACCTTAGTAGTAAAGAATCTGCCTGCCAATGCAGGAGACACCGTTCCATCCCTGGTCTGGGAAAATCCCACATGCCGCAAGTAAGCCTATAGCCCACAACTATTGAATCAGTGCCCCAGAGCCCAGGAACCAAAACTCTTGAGTCCACATGCCACAGTTATTGAAGCCTACAACCCTAAAGCCCATGTTCTGCAACAAGAGAAGCTATCACAATGAGAAGCTGATGCACTGCAACTAGAGAGTAGCCCCCACCAATCACAACTAGAGAAAAGCCCATGAAACAACAAAGACCCAGTACAGTTAAAATAAATCTTTTTTTAAGTATTTAAGAAAAAAGAGAACAAAAATTAACTATAAAAAATAAAGTGTGCCTCAAAAGGTCAACTGGACACACAAAATTTCTTGGTCAAGGTGCATAGCATCACACACAGAAGTATACTAGTCACTTGAAGTAGATTTGGTATTTATGATTCCCAGTTTAGAGATCCTTCCATCAAATCCTACTTCCTCTCAACCCTGCGGCATATTTTCCTTGACATGCTGTCCTTTATCCAACAATTTAAGGATTATGGAATCATGACAGAATCCCAAGAAAGAAAATGGATATCAATTGTTTTCTCCTCTCTCCATCATTGAGAACTTGAGTGATTCCACCACAAGAGGTATTTATATACCTGATAGTTTTACAAGTTTGAAATACACACACAAACACACAAGTGTATCTAAGTGTATACATACATATACTTTTCCCATTTTGGGGTAGGCTCAGTAAATTTTCTGAATACTTTGGGATAATTTTCTTAGGCTGTGTGGTGGGTAGTCCAGCTGCAAGCATAGCTCATTATTTTTTAAAATATGCTTGATTCATACATCTCGCAGGTATATATTCAGTTATGGCTTAAATAAGTGGTAGCTTTCGATTTAGTTGCAATTGTATGGTTTTTCAACTGAACAAAGTTGTGCCCAGAACTTCCTGGAGGATGGACAGTAGGTTAGAAAGTTAGGGATCTGTAGCATTGTTTGGTTAAAAAAAAAGGGGTGTAGGGCTTTCCTGGAGGCTCAGTGGTAAAGAATCTGCCTCCTAATGCAGGAGACACGGGTTCAACCCCTGATTCGGGAAGACTGCACATGCTGAGGAACAACTAAGACCATGAGCCACAACTTCTGAGCCCACACACTTAAACTACTGAAGTCCATATGTCCTAGAGCCTGTGCTCTGCAACAAGAGAAGCCACCACAATGAGAAGCTGTCCTCTAGCCTGTGCAACTAGCAAGTAGCCCTTGCTTGCCGCAGCTAGAGAAAAGCCGGAGTAGCACAGCCAAAAATAAATAAAAGTTATATTAAAAACGGAAACAACCTAAATGTTCAACACTATAAAGAACTGGATAAACACTAAATTATTGTATCCCTGGTTAACAGAATACTATGAAGCAGTAAACAGGAATTTCAGAGATCATTGTATATACTGGAATATATATATATAACATACCATACTGGATATATATATATTCCAGTATATATAATGGAATATCTCTGGAATATATTAGGTGAACAAAACAAGATATGGAGTGTGTATTGTAAGCTGCCATTTATGTTAAAAAGGGAAAAAATAGACAGGTACAAAATTGCTTATATAGGTATAAACACTTCTAGAAGGAGACTTAAAAATCTAATAACATGGTTTACTTATAAGAGGGGTTCTGGGTGTTTAGTGGACAAAGTAAAAGGACATCTTTCACTGCATTTTTAAAATTCTTTTTGAAATGTGAACTATGTGAACCTATTAATTATTCAGATTTTTTAATGTGAAATTACATGGTCTAATAAACTAACATAGTTGGAGAAACCAGAAGACAGTTTTAAATTAAATGTCTCCAACTGTTATGAAAGAGAGATCAAATACTGAAGTGACTTAGCAGCAGCAGCAGCATGCTAATGGTTGAAGTATTATATCAGTTTACCTGATTGATGAAGTTCTTCTGCCATTGAGTGTACCATGGAATCAACGTGATATGGTGGGAAGAACATGGGTTTTAGGATCAGGCAGAAATAAATTCAAATCCTAGCCTTTTTCATTTTTTGGCCTTGCTGGGCCATATACGGGATCCCAGTTCCCCAACCAGGGATTGAACTTCCACCCTGGGATTGAACTCCCATCCACTGCAGTGGAGTGCATAGTCCCAACTACTGGACCACCAGGGAAATCCCATTCAAATCTTAGCCTTTAATATACTGGCTTTATACGTTTGTGTAAGCTATTTAACCTTTCTGGAGTTTCAATTTTCTTATCTGTAAAATGCGTGAAATCTTGATAGGGTTATCATAAAGGTTAAATGACATAACCCCCAACTGCAACAAATTTGTTGGTTTACTTATCCTTCTCTCTTTACATGGGTGAACTGAACTGAGATGAACTGATATGCAGAAATTAAATGTCCTGAGAAACTACAAGTTGCATGTTAAAGTACCACATGTATCTATACGCCCTGTATCTATAAAAGGCAGAGGAACCAGAGATCAAATTGCCAACATCCGCTGGATCATGGAAAAAGCAAGAGAGTTCCAGAAAAACATCTACTTCTGCTTTATTGACTATGCCAAAGCCTTTGACTGTGGGGATCACAATAAACTGTGGAAAATTCTGAAAGAGATGGGAATACCAGACCACCTAACCTGCCTCTTGAGAAATCTGTATGCAGGTCAGGAAGCAACAGTTAGAACTGGACATGGAACAACAGACTGGT
>SJYT01020094.1:45185-71341 GCA_006410635.1 Cephalophus harveyi | reverse complement strand
ACTGAACTGAACTGAACTGTATCTATAATTTAGTTGTCAATCTCATATTTCTTATGAGGAATAAATTCTTTAATTACCTCATAGTTTAAAAAATCCTTGGGCTATAAAATCTTCCCTTTTCCTTCTCTGTCTGAAAGATGATCAAAAGGAAGACAGTGATTTGCAACACATTACAACTACACCTTAATAAATATTCCCATTGGTTTTCTGTGGGAAATATTTTATTCTAATGTTAATTTCCAACAAATATACTTTTAAGAGGGATATTGTACTCCACTACTTATTCAGCATTTGAAAAATCAGTGTATTTCTTTTTTTTCCCAGTAGTAAATACCATCTTAGTATATATCAAACCAAGGTTACCCATTAAAGCACATTAATACTTACTGATATTTTACCCTGAATAAGACTTTTTTTTTTGCTGCACAGCACAGGCTGTGGGATCTTAGTCCTCCTAGGAATCAAACCTGTGCCCCTACATTGGAAAGCAGTGTTAACCACTGGACCACCAGGGAAGTCCTGAGTATGACTTTATATATTCATCAAAAGTTTCTTAGTATATATCAAACCAAGGTTACCCATTAAAGCACATTAATACTTACTGATATTTTACCCTGAATAAGACTTTTTTTTTTGCTGCACAGCACAGGCTGTGGGATCTTAGTCCTCCTAGGAATCAAACCTGTGCCCCTACATTGGAAAGCAGTGTTAACCACTGGACCACCAGGGAAGTCCTGAGTATGACTTTATATATTCATCAAAAGTGTTACTTGATATGATGATTTTTCAATTAGTTTTCACATTTGTAAAATCACAAGAATTTTGCATATATGGATATATTAAATTATATTTAATATAGACTCTTTATAGCAGTCACCAAAATCTAGGAGACTGAGAGGTCGTAACTCCAATACTGACTGTCAAACTACTGACAACAAGTGTCTCAGGTACAGTTCTTGGTGAAACAAAGGTCATTGCTCAATCATATTTTCCCAGTTATACTCATGGTAGGTTGCTAGGAACTAAGTAGAGAATATATTTTTCTTTTTTAAATATACTGGGGGAAATGTATATATCCAGATTTTCTTTCTGTCTGTCCTTGAGATTCATTACATTTGTTTAAATGAATTTAAAGAGTTTGTTCAGGGAGCTTTATCAGAAATTATATTTGTATTAGTGGTAAGAATGACAAACAGTTCCTTTGTAGTGTTGCACCAGTCAATACTTGTTTTTGCCTAAGGATGTAGCCATACCAATTCTGGATAATCCAGCTTTGATGTGGGTTGGGCATTGCTGGGTTTCTTTTGTTGGTGCTATTAATTTGAGTTGTGACCTAGTCACACATGCCTACTGAAGATATAAGGTAATTAAACTCCATAAATTCTAACTAAAGCCAGTGTACATGGCATTTTACATCAAAACAGTTTTATAGAAAAGGTACTTTCCCCCACTTTCTGCAATGTACTGTCTAGAAGGAATATTTACCTAAAATGTTCTGTTCATGGAAAATAGTCTCTTTTAGGCATGTGAAATGCCAAAACAAGCTTTCACCAAATGTTCACCATTTTCAAAATGCTCTTTAAATAAATGTTTGGCAAAATTTATTTTAAAAGTCATTTTCAAAGTAACTTTTTGGTAGAATTTTTAGATTCCAGTTCAAGGAAGGTGAAACATTAAAAATTACACAATCAAGATATACAAAACCCTTTGTTAAAGCTGCAAGAGAGTAGCCAATACCAAAATTTTTGTTTTTAGCCAGTCTCTCATGGTTAAACTCATACAGACATTCTCTGGGTCAAAGAATATTCGCCATTCAAACTTTCAAAGCCCTCATTATTGACAAAGGCGATAGAAAGAGATAACAGAGGTAAAGAGAGAGCTCCTTAAAGCTAAGGGGAGAATACCCCCTTAGCTAGACTTGTTTCGCATCAGAGACCTGACAAAAATTAGTTTGGCTGCCAGAGGCAGGTGGAGGACTCCGGAAAAGTGACTAAAAAAATGAGCCTTTGATGTAAGTTTAGCACTTTGCTAAGCACCTGAAGTTGTTACCAATTTTTTCAAAACAAGTCAGTCAGGGAGGTACTAATATCATCCGCATTTTGCAGACGAGCGAACTGAAAGTCACAGAGATTAAACAACTAACGCCGGAAGGTCACACAGCAAATAAGTGGCGGCACTAAAACTCGAAACTGCGCCAGGGGCACGCACTCTGAACCACTGCGTTCCGCTCCGCGGTGTGATTCCGCACGCTGTCGCGGCCTTCCAACCCTCCTTCGTGGGACAGTTCCCAGGACTGAGGCATGGCGCTGTCCAGCCCTGAGGCTCGCCGCCTTCAACAGGCAAGAGAACGTAGCCCCGCGGGGCGACCCCGCCCGCAGTTTGTAGAACAGCCGCGCCCAGCCACGTCCAGGCAGGCAGGCAGGCCGAATCTCCTCCCGGCGGTCATCCTCAGCAGCCTCTTTGGTTCCCTCAGCTCGGCGGTCTAGGCTCCGCTCGGAAAGGCTGGTGGCACGCAGCCGGAACGTCCCCGCTCACTCGCCTGTCATCTCCCACTCCCACCCAAAGAGACTCAAGCTGAGTTTATACAGCCTCACCTGTCCCAGAGGAGGCGACCTCTCGAGTGACTGACGCACCGCTTCTCCAACCAGGGATTGGCAGGAAGGTGGAGCCTAGCTGAGATTGATAGCTTCTTCCCTCCAATCCCCGTGCAGGAACTCTCCGCGCCTGGCGGAGAGCGACAGGTGGGAGCTGTCCTCAGATGGGGGCGGAATGAATGGTATCCTTACTGACCAATTGTACCACGCGACGTCCTGTGACAAAGTGACCGACACTTTATGTCGCCAATGAAGTTTCTCATTGTCTGGGGTCACTGTGACTGACCACAAGGCCAACTAATCCACTTTAAGGTCGTGAGGCGATAGTCAGAGAAACTGGCCAATAGACAAAGAAAAAGAACGGAAGTCGGCGCGTAGGGACTAGGAGGCGGGTGTTCGCAACCGCCTAGGCCTGCGCTGGTCAACTCAGCTTGAGGGCCGCGAGCCAGCGAACAGCGCGTGACGAAGAGCCTGAGCGACGGGTCACTTTGACCAATGATCTGCAGCCGCTGGGGGGCTGCAGCCAGTGGCGAGTGTGGGGGGCGGGAGGCAGCAGGTTAGGCAGTGAGAAGTTAGTGGCGCTGCTGGGACGGGGGGAAGGAGACGCTTCTTCCTCCTGCTGCTTCTCTCGTTCTCCGGATCGGCTGCGGCGGTGGCCGCGGCCGCGAGTGACTCGGCAGCGTCTCTGGCTCCGCGTGCGAACCATGCTGACCGACGGCGGAGGCGGCGGCACCTCCTTTGAGGAGGACTTGGACTCTGTGGCTCCGCGATCCGCCCCAGCTGGGGCCTCGGAGCCGCCTCCGCCGGGAGGGGTCGGGCTGGGAATCCGCACTGTAAGACTCTTCGGGGAGGCCGGGCCGGCTCCGGGAGTCGGTGGCGGCAGCAGCGGTGCAGGCGGAGGGGACGCGGCGCTGGATTTCAAGTTGGCGGCTGCTGTCCTGAGGACCGGGGGTGGAGGTGGTGCCTCTGGTAGCGACGAGGACGAGGTGTCCGAGGTACGGCTCTAGGACCCCTGCTTTCTACACAGCTTGAGGCACGAATTATCTCTGGGCCGGCGCAGGGCTCGGGCCACCCTCCCGCTGCCCAGATGGAGTCGTTCACTGTCAGCGATCGGCTCCCTGGCTGCAGTAGCGGCGGTGCGGGCCTAGTGCGCCCTCAAGTTGGCGGCTGCTGTCCTGAGGACCGGGGGTGGAGGTGGTGCCTCTGGTAGCGACGAGGACGAGGTGTCCGAGGTACGGCTCTAGGACCCCTGCTTTCTACACAGCTTGAGGCACGAATTATCTCTGGGCCGGCGCAGGGCTCGGGCCACCCTCCCGCTGCCCAGATGGAGTCGTTCACTGTCAGCGATCGGCTCCCTGGCTGCAGTAGCGGCGGTGCGGGCCTAGTGCGCCCTCGGCTTACTCTTCGGCTCGAGTCGGACTGGTTCCCGTCACCATCCATAGACCCACAATAGGGAGTCCTTTGGTCTCTGAGCTTCGCGCGGGAAGCGGGACTCCTCGGGCACCTCCCGCCCACCCCGCTTTGGAGACGGGGGTGGGGGCGGGGTCTTGCCAGAGTCCCTGCCCTTGGTACTGAGAGAGCGGGACAGAGAGAGGGTGAGGGTGAAGACAGACAGACAGGGCTGGCTTGCGTAAAGAGCGTTGCCACTGTACTGTGTCTCGCCTCTGAGTTGAAGAATTGGGCATTAGTTGCCTTATGCCTTACTTGTGTGGTAAAGGAGGGTTCTTAATTCCACTTTGGTCTGAGACAGGTGAGTACTAAGGAGCGCTCTGCTTTTGCGCTGAAAAATCACGTGGGTCCTTGCACCTGGGACTGTGTGAAGTTAGACAGGAAGAGAAGGTTCCAGTGCTTGTTTGGGCTTCGCAACAGCTGGATAGCTGAACTCTGGAGATTTCTAGGCTTGGAGAAAATGAGGTCCTCTTTGGAAACCTTTTGCAGTGAGAGAAATTTGTTATCAGGACCTTCATTCCTTTCAGCTGTTAGGCGCATACTGGACATTTTTAGGTCTAGGTAACCTGGAATGGGAGGCATCAACTTTTGGGCTCTAGGGCTAAAGGAGATATTTTACATTTGTACTTTCTCCCCCTGACTATGGCTTTGTTATAGTTCTGTCCTGTGGTGACTGTTGTTCTAAGAGCTCAGAGTATTCTATTTTGATTCTAAGGTGCCTGGTTCATGTCCTGTGATGAATTATTTTAAGCTCTGATCTTGGTCTTAAAGTACAGGGGCTTCTGTGTATGTACAACTGTCCTGGCTGTTGTATTGAGAGGAATAAGGAGAAACTGTATTTGTGGGTTGTAGAATACAGTTAGTGCAGTCTTAACCATTCTTGATCTGAACAGGAATTCTTTTAGTTTTTTCTAACCCCAGTATTTTGCTTGGGTTGTAAAGGAGAAAGTTTCTTGAATGTCTCTATCTTTGAATTTCACTATAAGAGAAATAACTTCTAAGCCAAGTTGGTGCAGGATTTTGAGTAGGCAGTTATGGAGAGTGTCTCTGGAGCACTTCCACTCCTGGGCTTGTGGAAGGCTTTCATTTAGACTTTGAATGAAAACTGATGAGAGATGAACCTAGAATATAGTTACTTTTTACCTAGGAAGTAAAGATTAGAGTCTCTTTTTCTTTGAAACTTGTTAGAGAGACTGTAAAAGTTTGCTTTGGTCTGAATGTGATAGAAGGATGATGTTCTTGATTTTCTGAACCATTTTTGCACAGTTGTCATTGATGAAGTGAGAGATCGCACATTTGTTTTTACTTCAGTAGTAGTCTTAAATTTCTTCAGAGGTAGAATGCTAGTGAGCCTCCATAGTTATGAATCTCTAACTCTGTGGGCTTGTGTGTTATATATGGAGAAATGAGCTTTTGAAGTAACCAATTTTGCAAGACTTGTTCACACACACAGATTATTTCGTTTGGAGTCTCCACACCAGGCTGTTAAAGCTGTGAGCAGAATTCACACCTTTTGTGTGATTTTCTTTGGTGTTATCATAGAAATTTTTCACGATTGCTTCAGCCACTTAGCCTAATGGTAGAAGAACCTCTTATTCTCCTAAATTTTCTATGCTTAAAGGATTTAGATATTAAGTGTATACAGGTAGACATCACTTTTGGATAGAGATTTCTAGAGTACCCACAAACTTGAGCCTAGTCTAAGATAATGCTCAATATGCATATAGATTCTTTGTTAACCTGAGGAGAAAGGAAATTTTGTTTTTATGTCCTATTCATCCATATCATATAAAAAAGAAATTCCTGGAATATCTAGCGTATGTTGAATGTATGTTGGTTGGGTATAGTCTGTGCCTTTGTGAGTGAAATGACCTTTTTTTCTTAAGCAGATTTCTTGGATTTTCTCACTTCTCTCTGACAAGATGATAATCTTCTCCCTTATTATTACCTTTGAATTTCATTTAGTGTAAAAAGATCATTCGTAATATTCTTCAAAAAACGCTCATCCAACTGGCATTTGATGAATAATAGTAGAATTTTAATTTTCATTATACCTAGATGTTTTAGAATCAAATATTTAGAATGTAGATATTCAGAGAGAAGAGTTTGTGAGTGAAGTTTGTCTTGTTCCCCAAGTGGGGCAGGACTAGGTGAGAAATGAATAAGAAATATGGAGGCTTAGAGCATTTGCTCTAGAATTAGCTGAAGGATTTTGAGTAGGCAGTATATATTTGGTATACAAAGATATAAATACTTTAAGGATCTCTTTTCTATTCATTGTTAAAGCCTACATCTGAGAAAAAAAAAACAAGGTACTTTCTCTTGCTGGTTGAGTCCAAAGACCTTTTAGTTTGAAGAAGGGGCTTGGATCTTTTTGTAAATTTCTTATGTTAGAATTGATTCTTGTTGCTTTAAACATTGGGGTGGATACCTGTTTTGTATTTCTTCAGACATGTTGAGCATGTTCATTAGCTGTCAAGGGCCTTGAATAGAGGAGTCAGAACTTGCCCTGGATTCGCTGAAAATTATTTAAAAACCAATTTTTAAATGTTAGTTTTAGATTTGTAATTTTTTTTTTTTAAGTAAGGTAAAAGGAAAATAAAATTCTAAAGAGAGGGTTTTGGTGAGGTTTATGACCTTTAATTTTTCTGTGTTAAGAATGTATGCATATACTGTATGTATACGTGTGTGACATCTTCCTTTTAAAATTAAAAAAATAATAAAGTAATATCTTATGGTTAAAAGTTCAACAGTGTAGATAGTAGATATACTGTGAAAAGTAAAAAATTCTCCTCACCCCTACTGACCTTTCAGATCCCACTCAGAGATAATGAGTATTACAGTTTTCCTTTCAGTAAAATTTCTAGGCCTATATAAGCCAAAGAGTATATGTTTACCTGTTCCTATACACACTTAAAAGATTAGAAATTAGAAATCACTGCAATTAGAAAGCATTGTTGAGGCTTTTTTATCTGAGGCAGATGCTATATTTACAATCAGGTAAAAGCAAAAGGAAATTGAGTTTAACATTTTATAGCAAATTATAGCAAAAGCTTTGTAGGGAATTTTTTTTTTTTTTCCCTGAAAATTATGTTAACAGTCAAACACACAAACCATACAGAGGTTACTTCTGATTTTCTCTAATAGGAGATGGATCATTTCCTTTAGAGTTATTTACAGTCTACTGTGTGGAGCAAAGTTTCTCAACTGCAACGTATTGAAATTTGAAGCTATATTAATTCTTTGTTGTGAGGGGTGCTTCTGACTTTAGCAGCATCCCTGTCCTTTACCCACTGGATGCTGGTAGAACACACCTAATTGTGACAGCTAAAAATGTCCTTTGTTGTTGTTTAGTCACTAAGTTGTGTTCATGTCTTTTTGCAACTCCGTGGACTGTAGCCTGCCAGACTTCTCTGTCCATGGGATTTTCTAGACCAGAACACCTGAGTGGGTTGCCATTTCCTTCTCCAAGGGATCTTCCCCATCCAGGGATCGAATCTGTGTCTCCTGCTTGGCAGGTGGATTCTTTCCCTACTACTGAGCCACCAGGGAAGCCCCAAAATGACCTTAGACAAAGCCAAATGTCTTTGGGGGCAAAATCACCCCTGGTTGAGAACCACTGGTCTAGAGGTCCACTCTTATCTGGGATGGCAATTTTGTCATCAGTACTCTATATTCAAAGTTCAGGTAAACAAAGTGAGTCACTGCTTTTAATAACATCTCAGGGCTTATGTTCATAACTGAACAATAGAGAAATTGAAAGAGGGTGGGTACTGACAGGTTTAATGTTATAAATTTTCCATGATAAATTTATAATTTTAGGAAACTTTAAAATACTATGTTGTTTTTGAAAAATTCATTTATTGCCCATGAAAATGAATTTCTACGAAACCTTTATGGGGACTTTGTTAAAGGTAGAAAGACTTTATTCCATAAATTATCAGCAGTAGTGATAAAACAGGGTTTTCCAGGTGGCACAGTGGTAAAGAACCCACCTACAAATGCAGGACATGCAAGAGATTCAGGTTCAATCCCTGGGTTGGGAAGATCCCCTGGAACAGGAAATGGCAACCCACTCCTGTATTCTTGCTTGGAAAATCAAATGGACAGAGAAGCCTGGTGGGCTACAGTCCATGGGATCGCAAAGAGTCGGACACGATTGAGCTCACACACACACATACAGTGATAAAATAGGAAATATACCTTTGTATTCTAGTGAGGAAATTTTGGAGACATGAGAATGTCAACTGAAGGAAAAATAACATATTATGACAATAACACATTTTTTATATTACATGAGTACCAGCCTTGCACAAGTTTCATTCTATAAAGCCTTCAGACTTTACATAAAATGATTCATTGATGAGTATGGTTGTATGAATGGCAGGTCAAAACAGAGTTGACTAGGTATGGGTAGAGGAAAACCTTATTGTGAAACTTGAAGGATGTAGAGATTTTCTTTTGGTTATTATTTAGTACATTTTGATAGGTGATTTATATTTGCATAGTTCATAAGACTAATGCAAACACAGTAAAAAGGTCTTGACCTGCCCTTTATACTTTTAATGTCTTGATGTCCTTTCAGAATATCATTATGGAAATACAAATATGTAGTTTTATTTTCCCCATTGTTATACAAAAGATAACATACTATTCATGTGAGATTTTTAAATGGTGAATTTGATAAGAATTTAGACTTTTTATCTAATCAAAGTGATAAAACATGTTAAGAATGAAGCTTTGGAGATGAGTTTAGGCACATTCTTTTCTGAGCCTATTTGGTGGTAGAATGATGACCTCTGAAAATCAACTCTGGCCTTCTGATTCAATGAAATAAGATAAATAAAATTTTAGTATTAGTCTTGAGTTGGCAAGTAAAAAGAAAAGAAATGAGAAGTCTACTCCTTTTTTTTTTTTTTTTTTGGCAAAATTTACCTTCCTACAGAACCGAAGTTTTAATAAATTCTTTATCTTTTTTTCAATGCACTATATATGAACTCTTCCAATATATCTTCTTGGACATTATTATTTACAATTTTCCTTTCCTGTTGCTTGTCTGTATAGTCACAGAATCTTGGTGATAGTCCTATCTCATCTCATTCTTAGGTAACTGCTACCATTTATTGAATGCTTATTATATTCCCATACCATATTATATAAGGGCTTCCCAGGTGGTTCAGACATTAAAGAATCTGCCCGTAATGTGGGAGACTGCAGGTTCGATTTCTGAGTCAGGAAGATACCCTGCAACTCACTCCAGTATTCTTGCCTGAGGAATTCAATGGACAGAGGAGCCTGGCGGGCTACAGTCCATGGGGTCCCAAAGAATCAGACACGACTTGAGCGACTAACACACACACCATAATATATACTTAGGTTATTTTGTTTAATCACTCAACATCCGTTTGAGGTGTGTATTATCTACACTTTCATAGGTGAATAAATGTAGGTTCAAAGAAATGATCAATCCAGAAAGCAACAAAAATGGTTAGTGTTATTTATACAGCTAGAAATCGATAAAGCTAGGATTTGAATCTAGAACTCATGCTATTTCACATTAAGAACTAGGCAAAGTTTTCGGTTACCAATGCTCTGCCTCCAATAATTACTTGCTTAATCTCTATTGCAGTTTTATGAATCTATAATGAAATCAGAAAAATAAGGACAATGTAGTGAAATTCTCATAAAGCAATCTTTTCCCACTTTTTTCTGTTTTGAGTTAATGTCCTTTGTACTGTTACAAAAATTAATTTTTAAAATATCTGTGTTTGACAAAATATCAAATTGGAAAGTTCATGTTAGGACTGGGTAAAGCCTCAAAAGTCTGGGAACCATTGATCTGAATAATTTGCTCAGGATCACACAGCTAATTTATAGTAGAAAATAGGTCACGTGACTCCTATTGTAGTTAACTGCTGTATTGTCCTGCTGACTATTTCTCTTCTGACACATGAATTTATTAATAGTTAATTGCTTAAGGAATGCCTATGAGCTTCCCTGGTGGCTCAGATGATAAACAATCTGCCTGCAATGCCAGAAACCCAGATTTTGTCCCTTTTGGGAAGATCCCTTGGAGAAGGACATGGCAGCCCACTCCAGTATTCTGCTTAGAGAATTCCATGGACAAGAGGAACCTGGCAGGCTACAGTCCATGGGGTCACATAGAGTCTGACACCACTGAACAACTAACACTTACTTAAGAAACACATGTCTCAAACTAGCGTATAATCTGTAGTTGACCTTGTTGAAAAACTTTTATATTATATAATGAAATTGATGACTGCCATGTGAATCAATATATTTTAAAGAAGACAGTCAGAGGTGTACCATTGGGGATCAGAGGAACACAACTTTAAGGTAATTTTGTCATTGAGCTTAAACTTGAAAAGTTCAGGCCTTCTCATTATTCATTTTAAGAGAATTAAATATTAAAAGTACCAGTATAGAAAGGCAGATACCCAACTTTGCACCTTTGCCACTATAGGAAACATGGTTTTAATTTGTAAAAATTAAAATCTGTGTGCTGTCTTATAGCTACTTACAGTGTACAGTTCTTGTGAATGAAGATCATTTGCCTTATGATGGTTGACAGGTTTACCTTTTTTTCTGGTCAAACTTTACCTAAACCGGGAGGAAAGTAAAGTTGTATATAAAGCTTTTTTATTTGATAAGCTGAAATTTAGCAACAGTTTATTAAAGAGTACATTATGCTGTTCCTCCACTATATATCCATCTGTTCTCACAAAGTTTTCCCCTTAATGGATGCTGCTTTTGTTAGTAAAAATGGGTCTTTTGTTTGTTTTTATTTAGACATCCCACTGTATCCTAATGTTTTGATTCACCTGCATTAGTTTGCAGTTTTGGAAAAAAGCAAATAAACTCCCAGGGATTAACCCCAGGAACCAAAGAGCTGAACAGGAGAACAGTTTAAGTTTGTTACGATGCTATATATTGAGGACAGTTAGGTTGCGAACAGTTTTTCAAATTGTGGTAAAACAACAAAATTTACCATTTTAACCTTTTTTTCCCCCAATTGTGGAGAAGGAAGTGGGAAATGGCAACCCACTCTAGTATTCTTGCCTGGGAAATCCATGGAGAGAGGAGCCCAGTGAGCTGTGTACAGTCAGTCCCTGGGGTGGCAAAAGAGTCGAGCACGACTTAGTGACTAAACAACAAAGTCACAAGTACTGTTACCTTGGAAATTAAAATCTAAAACTTTGGCTATATTTCAGGAGCATACACATAACTTACTAAAACTGAACAGAACCATTAAAATTAATCTTGCTTTATATTTGCAGAAAATAATGAATTGGTACTTGAGTTGAAAAAAGTTGCCTTTGATGTTCTGGTTGAAAAAAACTTCCTTTGTTTTAAATATGTTTGTATATGTTTCCGTACATGTATCACATGTGTACTAAACTAAAGTGATAAGAATTAACTTTGTATTTACTTTGTAGGAGTTACTATGTAAATATACAGACAAACGTATTTTGGATTGTGTGTGCAGTGAGTTTTTTGTTGGCTCCAGCTTATAAATATGCTAATTATATACCCTCATATACTTGTCTGATTTGAGTTTGTAAAATGAGGGCTCCTTTTTACACACTTAACAAAGAAGGAAAAGGGCTAAAAAAATTGTGTTAAAATATGTGCAACAGAAAATTGACCTATTTTTTTTGTCACACTAAGCAGCATGTGGGATCATAGTTCCTAGACCAGGGATGGAACTTACATCCCCTGTGGTGGGAAGTCTTAACTACCTGACTACCAGAAAAATAAAAAATTTACCATTTTAACCATTTTAAAGTGGTTATAAGTACATTCACATTGTTGTGCAACCATTACCACTAGCCATTTCCAAAACCTTTTCATCTTCCAAAACTGAAACTCTGTACCCATTAAGCAGTAATGCCATGTTCTCCCTTCCCCAGCCCCATAATAATCACAATTAACTTCCTTTTCTGTGATTTTGTCTACTCTATGTATCTCAAATAAGTGAAATCATTCAGTTTTTCTGCTTTTGGTGATTGGCTTATTTTACCTAGCTTAGTGTCTTCAGGGTTCATCTGTGTTTGCAGCATGTGTGAAACTTGTGCTGTGCTTAGTCGTTCAGTTGTGTCCAACTCATTGCGACCCCATGGACTGTAGCCCACCAGGCTCCTCTGTCCATGGGGATTCTTCAGGCAAGAATACTAGAGTGGGTTGCCATGCCCTCCTCCAAGGGATCTTCCCAACCCAGGGATCAAATCCAGGTCTCCTGCTTTGTAGGCAAATTCTTCACCCTCTGAGTGAGGAGGGAAGCTTGTGTGAAACTTAACTGAATACTATTCTATTGTTATGTATGTAACATTTTTGTTTATTCATTCATCTGTTGATGCGCACTTGGATTGCTTCTCTACCTTTTGGCTTTTGTGAATATGCTGCTGTGAACATGGGTGTACAAATACCTTTTTGAGTCCCTGCTTTTGATTCTTTTCTGGTATATACCTAGAAGTAGGATTGCCGGATCATCTGTTGATTCTATTTTTAAGTTTTTGAGGAACCACAGTACTGCTTTTCATAGCAGCTGTACCATTTTACATTCCCACTCGCAAAGCACAAGGTTTCCAGTTTCTCCATATTCTAGCCAATCTTCTTGTTTTTGATTTTGAGACTAGTCATCCTAATGAGTGTGGTTTTGATTTGTATTTCCCTAAAAATTAGTGATATTGAACATCTTTTCATGTGCTTCTTGGCCATTTGTATCTCTTATTTGGCGAGATGTCTGTTCAAATCCTTTGCCCTTTTTTTGGTCACATTTTGTAATTTGTGGGATCTTAGTTCCCTGACCAGGGATGGAACTGGCCCCACCCACCCCCACAGTGAAAGTGCTGAGTCCTAACCACTGGATTGCCAGGGAAATTCCTCCTTTGCTCATGTTTAGTTGAGTTGTTTTTTCATTAATTGTAGGAGTTCTTTGGATGTTAATCCCTTATCATATCATATATATATATAAATATAATTTACACATATTTCTCACATTCCATTGGTTGCCTTTTTACTCTGTTGTCCCTTTGTGCTTAAACACTTGTAATATTATTTATTTGACTGCACTGAGTCTTAGTTTTGGCACGTGGGGCCTGCTGTAGTTGTGGGATACGATCTTCAGAGCACTCGGGCTCAGTAATTGCTGTGCAGGAGCTTGGTTGCCCAGCGGCACGTGGGATCCTTAGTTCTGCAACCGGGGATTGAAAGTTTTATTTTAGGGACTTCCCTGGTAGTCCAGTGGCTAAGACTCAGCTCCCAATGCAGGGGACCTGAGTTCATTTCCCATTGGGGAACTGGATCCCACATATTGCAACTAAAAAGTGCTGCACCTAAAAGATCTTGTGTGCTGCAGCAAAGATCATAGGTCCCACACCCCAACTAGGATCCTGCACCACCAAATTAATAAAGGTATTTTTATAAAGGTTTTAATTTAGATGAAGTTCAGTTTATCTAATTTTTTCCTTTATTGTCTGTGCTTTTGATTTCATATCCATAACGTGCATGTGTGCTAAGTTGGTTTAGTCTCACTTACACTGTTCTCCATTCAGTAGCTATTTACTGACCATCTAGTGTATGTCAGGCACTGTGCAGAACAACTGGGTATAAACAGTGGTGAACAAGATAATCATGAATCTTGGCCTTCATAGATCTTGCAGTCTAATTGGGAAGTGAAAGTGAAAGTTGCTCAGTTGTGTCCAACTCTTTGAGACCCTATGGACTGTAGCCTGCCAGGCGCCACTGCCCATGGAATTCTCCAGGCAAAAATACTGGAGTGGGTTGCCATGCTCTCCTCCAGGGCATCTTCCCGACCCAGGGATCGAACCTGCAACTCCTGCATTACAGGCAGATTCTTTACCTCTGAGCCACTGGGGAAGCCCTTTCATATCCTTAAAGTTGTTGCCAAATCCAATGCCTTGAAGATTTTTTTCCCAATATTTTCTTCTAAGAATTTTAAACTGTTAGCTCTTACATTTAGATCTTTGAGCCATTTTGAGTTGATTTTTGTATATGGTGTAAGTCTTAACTGGATTCCTTAGCTTGTGGATATCCAGTTTTTCCTGCATGTTGAAATGACTATAATTTCTCCTTTGAATGGCCCTGACATCCTTGTTGAAATTAATTGGTCATATGGGCAAGGGTTTTTTTCTGGACTTTCTGTTCTATTTCTTTGGTTTTTATGACTGACTTTATACCAGTATTGCACTGTATTGATTGCTGTAGTTTTTGTAGTTAAGTTTTGAAATCAGGCAGCATTAGTCCTCCAACTTTGTTCTTTTATCAAGATTGTTTTTGGAGAAGAAAATGGCAACCCACTCCAGTATTCTTGCCTAGAGAATCCTGTGGACAGAGGAGCCTGGTGGGCAGCTGTCCATAGGGTCACACAGAGTCGGACACGACTGAAGCGACTTAGCAGCAGCAGCAGCAAGATTGTTTTGACTAGTCACGTTTCCTTAAGATTACATGTGAATTTTAGGATCGGTCTTTGTATTTCTGTGAAAAATGCTGTAGGATTTAGATAGGGATTGCACTGAATCTATAGATTGCTTTATGAGAACAAGTTTGAGTACAGATCTTACTTAATTGATTCACTACAGTTGATATTAGCAAATCAAAAAGCTTGAGATTGACAAAACATTCGAAACATTCAAAGACTATACTTTCACTAATGTCTTCCCAAAGCCATTGAATCCAGTTCGTGTGGAATACTGTGCTGTAAGCAGATGTTTCTCTAATATGGTGCCAGTTTGTCCTCATATTAACTAATTTGTGATTGATCACAATGCTTCACATACTGATTAAATGCTAGAAATAATAATTTTTATTTTTATCACTAGAGGTGAGTTGTTTTGAAAAAATTATCTTGATCTGGTATTAAATCTAGATAAATGAACCTGTAGTATTTTCTTTAATAATGTAGAATTTTAAAGTTTTCATATAGGCATTTTATGAAATCTGAGTCAGAAAGTAAAGGCCATGTCAGTTGATACCTTGAGTGGTACACTGTACTTGCAGCACTTAATCAGCTTCTAATTGATTTTTTTTCCTCATGTTTACCTATTCTGCTAAATTTCTGATTTTGCCTTTTAAAAAATGTACAGTTGCTAAATTCAATGACATGTGACACAAAGTATCATTATCAAAGAGCAGATACCAAGGATATATTCTCCCTCTCTTTTTTGCTACTTTTTATTTTGATATAATTTCAAACTTACTAGAAAGTTGCAAGAATAGTACAAAGAACTCCTCCCATATAACCTTTGTCCAGACAGACCAATTGTGTTCATTTTATCCCATTCCTGTATCCTTCTGTCTGTCTCTCAAATTCATTTTCTGTATAACTTGAAAGTAGTTTGCATACATCATGCCTTTTTTACCCTTAAATTCTTTAATATACCTTTCCTAACAACAAAGGCATTCTCTTAGATAACCACAGTGTATTTATCAAGATAGGAAATATAACAAATTTCAAAAGTATTTTTCGAATTCACATTCCTAAAGTTGAAAAAATTGAAATACAATTAACATAGTATAGAATTCACTCTTTAAATTGTACAGTTTCAGTTGTTTTTAAATATATTCACAGAATTGTACAACCTTCACCATTATCTATTTTAAAACATTTTCAACACCCCAAACAAAGCCTTGTACCCATTAGCAGGCATTTCCCATTCTGCTGTCCCTGCAGCTTTTGGTAATCACTAATCTATTTTCTGTCTCTCTGGATTTGTCTAGTCTGGGAATTTCATATAAATGGAATCAAACAATATGTGATTTTTTTGTGTTCACGTCTTTCACTTATTATATTGTTTTCAAGATTTCTACATGTTGTATCACGTATCGGGCTTTCCTGGTGGCTCAGCTGGTAAAGAATCCACCTGCAGTCTACGGCTATACCACCCTGAATGCACCTGATCTCGTCTGATCTTGGAAGAATCCGCCTGCAATGTTGGAGACCTGGGTTCGATCCCTGGGTTGGAAAGATCCCCTGGAGAAGGGAACAGCTACCCACTCCAGTATTCTGGCCTGGAGAATTCCATGGACTGTCTAGTCCATGGGGCTGCAAAGAGTTGGACATAACTGAATGACTTTCACTTTCACTTTATCGTGTGCCAGTACTAAATTGAAATGTTTTGTGGATATACAACATTTTGTTCATTGGTTGATGATGTTTGGATTATTTCCATCTTTTGACTATTATAAATTATGATACTATGAACATTGGTATGCAAGTTTTTTATGATGATATCTTTTCATTTCCTTTGAGTGTATACCTTGGAGTGGAAGCTTGATCATATCGTAACTGTTTTATTTCCTGAGACGCTACCAGGCTGTTTTCTATAGCAACTTCATGACTTTACATTCCCACCAACAGTATATAAAGGTTCCAGTTTCTCCACATCTTTGCTAACATTTTTTTAATAGTCATCCTAGTGGGTATGGAGATTATTGTGACTTTGATTTGCATTTCCCCAGTGACTAGTGAAGTTGCATCTTTTCATGTGCTTGTTGTCCATTTGTATGTCTTTGGGAGAGTGTTTTTTCATATATTTTCCCCATTTCTTGGTTGGATTATCTTTTTAATGTTGAATTATGTTTGTTTGTTTTTAGGGGAAAAAAACCCCATGTGTTCTGGATACTGTCCCTTATTAGATACATGATTTTGAAATATTTTCTCCCATTCTGTCAGCTCTCTTTTCATTTTCTTGATTGTGTCATTAAATTTAAAATCTTTGATTGGGACCAGTTTTTATATTTACCTATTCTTTCTTTTGTTGCTTCTGTATTTGGTGTCATGTCTAAGAGACCATTGCATAATTCTGAGTTATGAAGATTTACTCTTGTTTTCTTCTCTTCTTCTAAGAGTTTTATACTTTAAGCTCTTAGATTTAGGTCTTTGATCCATTTTGAGATTTGAAGAAATTATTTTTGGCTCTACTCCAGTACTTTGGCCACCTCATGCAAAGAGTTGACTCCTTGGAAAAGACCCTGATGCCTGGAGGGGTTGGGGGCAGGAGGAGAAGGGGACGACAGAGGATGAGATGGCTGGATGGCATCACTGACTCAGTGGACGTGAGTGAGCAACTGAACTGAACTGAACTGGCTCTGTTGCTGTGTGGATTTTCTCTAGTTGTGACGAGTGCGGGCTCCTCTGTAGTTGTGGTACATGTCTTCTCCTTGCGGTGGCTTCTTTTCTTGGCAGAGAGCATAGGCTCTAGGGCTCATGGGCTTCAGTAGTTGTGGCTTGTGGGCTCAGTAGTTGTGGTTCAGGGGCTCTAGAGTGTGGGCTTAGTAGTTGTGGTGCACAGGCTTAGTTGCCCCATGGCATCTGGAATCTTCCTACAGCAGAGATGGAACCTATGTCCCCTGCATTGGCAGGTAAATGCTTAAACCACTGGACTACCAGGGGAGGCCCATTTTGAGATCTTATAGATGTGAGATAGAGGTCTAACTTCATTCTTTTGAATGTAGATATCTAATTGTCCCAGCACCATTTGTTGAGAAAACATTTCTTTCTCCGTTGAAATGTCTTAGCCCAATTTTCAAAATTCGTTTGACTTTAAATTTAATGGTTTATTTTTGGAATGTTTATTTCTGTTTTATTCCACTGTTCTGTATGTCTTATGCCAGTTCCATACTGTCTTGATTACTGTAGTTTTTTTGTAGTAAGTTTTGAAGTTGGGAAGTGTAAGTCTTGCATTTTGTTCTTTTTTCGAGATTCTTTTGGCCTTTCTGGGTTACTAGATATGTTCTTATTCTTTATCTGGTCTTCAGAAGAGGCTTAATAGAGGGTGTTTTGTATGCTACAGAATTTGTGGTCACACACAAAACCCACCCCTTCTCCATTAATAATGTTCATCTCTTGAAATTTCTGCTCCTCTTGTATACACTGAAGGTGGGTGGTTGCGAACTCTTATGATTAAACCTGTGTTTGCAAGCTATCAGAAGAACAAGTTGTTGTAGTGTCTTTTTATACATCCCCTCCCAGAAAGACACTGGGTATATATTTGAGAGGAGACAAACTTGAAGAGGAAGGAGGTGGTTAGTTTGAATAGTTGTAGTCTAAGTGCATCTGATGTGGACTGTATATAGCCCTGCAAGAGGAATATGGACAGAATTTCTTTTTTCAGAGTAATAAACAGGTAAATGGAATAAAATGTAAATCATGATGATTAGAGTGTTTGCATCTGGTATCTTCTGACAGTTGTTTAAGAGGTATGAATTCAGTATTTGAGTAACATACTATTAGCTTGACACCCAAGCCAGTGTTATCACCTGTGTTATTACACAAACAAATCTTAGATATTACTGCCCAAATGGTCCCAATTATGTTAATTTACTAGTTAGTGTAGCTCTGAATAGTGAGAATGTGTACTATCTTTTAGTACCTGATGTGCTTGGGACTTGACTGACAGCAAAGAAAAGTTTATTTTCTTTTGGCTTGAAGAGATTATTATTTAAGGCTATACTTAAATCAGGAGCGTGGATTTGACCTATTACTACCCTTTCCCCCACAAAAATTTGAATTTATAAAAATACATTATCAAAAGTACTTACTACTGTGTATTATCTCCTTGTTAATCTGTTAAAAGCATGTTCTTAGTCTCTGCTGAGGAAAAGCAGTGTTTAGTTTGGGGTAGGGCCTCTTTCATGAACTCACATCTTACATAATAAAATTATATCTTTCAGAGATTAGAACCCTTGGCACTCTGTTTAAGAATTCTGATTGGTATTGCAGATTCCACAGTAATTTAACTAGAACCTGCTATTTGTTAAGCTTTGTTCTGGGCTTTAGGATTAGATTACAAAGATGAAAAAGTGTGGTGTCTACCCTTAAAGACATCAGGCTTTTCAGGAACATGAACATTTCAGAGAAATGTGAAAACAAGGTAGATTATTTATACAAATTATATTTCCCCTTCTAAACTACTTGTACATAGTAACAGATTATATTTGAGTGTTTGTTCAAGACATGTGTACCTTAATTGCATAACCTCATTTAATATTTTCCTAGTCTTGTGACAGCCTAAAATCCTTACCTTGGTGTAGGGATTATTGCCCTGTGTTAGTTGGATGATCACTATAAAGGTTGATGTTTGGGTGTTTTCAGGAGTTTGATGGGCTTTAAGTGATAAGTTTAAAGGGGCAGTGATTTAAAATGAAAGAATACAAATTTCATTAGCATAAGACATTTGAGCAAAACCACAACTACTACATTATGTTCTGTAAACTCTCCAAGCATGTTCTGCTCCAGAGCTTTTGGCATTTGTACTTCACTCTCATAGGAGCTTTCTTCTCTTAGATACCTGTGTGGTTTCCCTCTTTTACTTATTTTAGTAGTCTAGAAGCATTTCCTACTGCCTACTGTCTGTATGTTCCATAAACATCTCAGATTCAAGTCCTAAAACTGAACTCATCGCTTTCCCTTCTACCCCGCCCTCCCCCCTACCTGTAAATTGCATTGCCCTAAAACTAGTCAGTGTAGTTAGAAACCTTGGAACTTGCATCTGCTGTTTCTTAACACACACATCCAAACAGGCACTGAATCCTGTAGTTTCTTTCTTAACATCTTGTTTGTTTCTTTCTCTGTATTCTCATTGCTTCTGCTGTAAAGCAGACCATCATCTTTCACTTATATTTACTGTAGTAATACCTGGGTCTATCTATTCAATACCTCTATGATTAAACCTCTAATTCTCTACCCTGCTATCACAGTAAATTGTCTAATGCCAGTTCAGTCATGTCACTCTTTTGGCAAAAAGCCTTCCCGTTCCTTAGATAAAGGATAAATCAAATTCCTTGGTATGGCATACCAGGTTGTTTAGGATTTAGTTTCTGTTTCTTTCCTTGCTGTATCCTCCTTTATTTGCTTTTTATATTTCAGCCGTACCAAATTTGCTGTAGTTCTCTGAACATATCAAGCTATTAAACGTCCGGACGAAATTACTTCACTGCTTTGGCTTCTAGTATCAGGATAATAGTTACTACATGCTGAGTTTTTATTGTCCACTGAACTAAATGCTTACCTTTATATTCTAAAATAAACTTTACAGCTATCATATGAAGAAAGTGATATTCCCAATTTATAGATGAGGAAACTGAAGCTTAGAGACTATATATAACATGCACAAAGTTATACATCTAGTAATAATGAAGCCAGGGTTTGAATCATGTTTCTTGGAATATGAAACCCATGCTTATAACTACTACTATGCAGCTGTTACAGTGGCCCTCTTCCCCATCCTGTTGGATACTTTCTTGTTCCAGATCATCAACTCTGATTTCCTTCATTACTGCCCCAGCTGGAACTGACCATTTCTTCCTTCCTTTGTGTTCCCAGTTGTCCATATATAACTCCCTGTTAAACAGCATCTTTAGTACTTTATTGTATTTATTTATCTGTCTTATGAGCAGGAATCATGGCATTTATTTTTATGTTCCCTGTATGTAGTAGAATGTCTGGCACATAGTAGGTACTTATTAAATGTTGGATTTAATAAGCCAGTGTATCTTGAATATATATGTATAGTGTTTAATATGCTCAAATTACTTGTTACTCTAAGACAATGTAATGGATTTTATATTTTTGTGGAGTAGAGAGTAAGAGATAAACTGACCTTAATAAAAATGGTAGTATTAATAGTAATAATAACAGCTAATATTTGTTGAGTGGTTACTATGTGTTAAGTAAGTACTGCTGTGCAGTTTTAGATATAGTGTCTTGCTTAATCATCAATAACCCTGTGATGTGGTTATCACTATTATCCTTATTTTATAAGCTGAGGAAAATGAGGCTAAGAGCGGTAAAACAAGTTAGCTAAGATGGCACTGTCAACAGTGGGCTAGTGTTTTAAGACTCCTTGCTGTTAGTCATTATGCTCTCCTCCCATTCATTATTGGTATGAATTGGAGGTTTATGGGTGTTTGAGGCTCTTTTTAACTTACTCAAATCAAGTATTTATTTGGAGTGTTTGATGCTTAGTTTTTATTTAGGGTAATGAGCAGAAGCCAGGACTTCTCTCTAACCTCAGTCTTACCGGTTTATTATGATAGGGGAGATATGATGTTACTACTTTGAACATTTAGATTTTCTTGGACTTAATTGCCAGGTTCTTCATTCCTTGTGACTTTACTAATGAGTATATGAGCAATCTTCTCTTTTTAAAAAAACCTATTGTGGCACAAATTTTGTTATATATTTGTTTGTTAGAAATAATGTAGTTGTAGCTACCAGAAATAATTAAATAAAATCGTGCTTTGTCTGTCTAAGAACTCTTTGTGGCTTGATAATCTATTACATTTAAAGATTTTTTCCTGACATTGCTCTTACTTTTAAACTTTGACATTATGATACTTGTAGATTCTCTGTTTAGTACGTATTTGGTTAGTATGTAATTGTTTTAGTCATACTCCATTGTTTAGAACAGTCAGTACAGTTTAGTCTGGTGAAAAGGGTGTGAGCTTTGCAGTCTGAAGTACATGGCTTCAGATCTGCTCGTGGTTATGTCATCTTGGATAAGTCTGTTTAACTTTTCTGAATTTCAGTTAAAATGAAGATGTTAATCTACTTCATTGAGTAGTAAAGATGATTGGGTGGAATAATATATGGAAAATGCACTTAATGGTAGCTATTATTTCCTTTCCTTTCTCCCATGTTTAGAAACTTTAAAAAATAATAGATTCAGTATTAAAGCTATGGTTTAGAAATGAAGTTTTTGTGGTTGACCAGAGTGGAGTACTATCTGCCTGCAATGCAGGAGACGCAGCAGGAGCCTCTGGTTCGATCCCTCTGTGGGAAAGACCCCCAGAGAAAGAAGTGGCAATTCATTCCAATATTCTTGCCTAGCAGGCTATAGTCCATGGGGTTGCAGAGAGTTGGACGCAACTGAGCAACTAAATAACAACAATCACTACAAAAGTGGAGTTAATTTTCTTCAGCTTTAACTGAGAATTAGGAAAAGCCTGATGGTTCTCTCTTGAGCTTATTGAAGTTAATTAACTTCAGAAATCCCAAGATAACATTGATGTTTTTTTGAGAAGAGGGTTGTGGATCTGAAGTTTTTGTGGCAGGGCGGATAGCCTTTTCATTCCATTATTTCCAGTGTTGCTGATTATATTGGGCCTTACAGTATTAGCAAAACTCTTTGCTAAATTTGTCATTATTTGGTCTCAAATTGCAACTGTATTACTTTTTCCTTTTGAATGGATCTTGGAGCATGTTTGTGGTGAATGTGATTGTTTGGAGTACCACCTTTTTTGCAAAAAGGAATTACTGTGTCCTTCAATAATTATCTCTGGGAATGCTGACCCAAGTAGAAACCAGTATTAAGCCACCTGCATTCTAAAATTGGTGTGATTCTGACTTAGTTGAGGGCTTACTTTCGGTGGGAGAAGGTAAGACATGTTTATCTCTCCAGTTACAAACTAAACAAGAGAGAAGAGAAGTAATAGCAAATACATTTAAACATATATATAATATTTTGGATGCTTAAATGTTTTATTTAAACATTTTCATTTTTAGTGATCAAATTTAGTGATCTGAATTTCTTAAGAGAGCTTTATTTTTAAAGGTTTGTAAGAAGAGTTAGTGAAAAATAAAGATTTAGCCCCTTCCCTTAAATAGCTCTGGTGGGAATTCATGGGAGTGATGATTGTTTTTAAGGATTGTCAGAAGCAATATTTGTGACTACTAATATTTCAGTCCATAACTCAAAAAACAAATATATTTAACATGTTAAAAATAAAAATTTCATAATTTGTTTGTAAGTGAAAAGGCATTTGTCGGTGTTCTTTATTTGCTTTTTGCATGATATGACCATATAACTAGAGACTATATAAACAGAAATGTTCTGTACATGTTTTATGATCGAATGTTTTTTACTAACCTATTTCTTCTGTTAACTAGCCCTCACTATTGCCAGAAATGTAGCCTTAGAGAAGGTAACAAATGTACAGGTGAGATTTTATTTTGCTGTCATATGACTTAAATCATATTAATATTATTGAAAGTGTTAATTTTAGCACTATTTACTTTACTTGATAGAAATTGTGTTTTTTTGTTGTTTGTTTTTCTGGTGGAAGTGAGTTTTGGCCAAATCATAGCTTAGGCTAATAATGGTTTTTTTCTAATTAGATTTTGGCCAGGGTTGCTGGGTTTTATTTTAGGTGATAATAGCTGAGTCTGGTTATTCTCCCTAGTAACTATTGCCATCCAGTGGCTTGTTTTTGAAATGTCATATGGGACAAAATGCTTATTCCACTCTTTTCCCTTCTTGCTGTTTAGTCGCTAAATTGTGTCCAGCTGTTTGCAACCCATGGACTCCATGTAGCCTGCCAGGCTCTCCTGAGATTTCCCAGTCAAGAATACTAGAGTATATTTAAATTCTAGTTGAAGCTAAAAACCGGACGTATTTTTTAGAAAAAGAGAAGGATAAGAAAGACTTGACGAGGAAGACCTCAAGAGTTTGCCTTAGCATTTTAGATGAGATAGTGTTGTGAAAGTGTTAGTCAATCAGTCATGTCCGACTCTTTGTGGCCCCCTGGACTGTAGCCTGCCAGGCTCCTCTGTCCATAGAATTCTCCAGGCAAGAATACTGGAGTGGGTTGCCAATTCCTTTTCCAGAGGATCTTCCTGACCTAGGGATTGAACCCAGGTCTCCTGCATTATAGGCAGATTCTTTACTGTCTGAACCACCAGGGATGCCCATAAGGAAAAAAACCTATATATAAGGAAAAAACATGTAGTTTTTTTGTGTGCCGGATTTCCTCACATTCTTTTTCTTCCACCTTTTATTTTTGTACCTAATCAGAAGTAGGAAAAGAAATCTGCCATGTTTAAGACTTGAAATAAACTTTTTTGCCATTACCAAAAACAGTACCACTGTAGGCTGATGCATTATGTTTGCTGCTTAATGTAGCTGCTGGATAGGGGTGAGCTTTCTAACTATCTTTAGGCAATAAGGAAATTTCTGTGATCCTTTAGCTGTGTTTGATCCGTAAGCTTTGATTGCTTCTTCATCATTTGCATAATGAAGACTAATTTCATTAGATATAACATTACTTTGAAGTTATCTATTATTTAGACATTTTTGGTGTTATATCATTGAGCCTTTGTATTAAATGTATGGTATTGGTCTTAATTAACATTTCCGTGTTTCTGAAAATGGTTTCCATCTTGACTGGCCAGATATATTTTGAGGTAATGCTGTTGCAATTTGCATTGCAACAGTATGTGCTTCAGCAGGTTTGTCAGGTAAGATATTTATGAACTGCCAAAAGCAGTCCTTCAAACAGTCCCAAAGTAATGGGCATAACTGGATATTTTATCCTTTTATTGATCGCATGTTGAGACAGGCTTTTCTTTTTTTATTTAAGTTAAAAAAAAAATTGGCTGCGCTGGGTCTTGGATGCAGCACACAGGCTCTTTGTTGCTTCCCCTGGTCTTTATCTAGTTGTGGCGAGTAGGGGCTATTCTTTAGTTGTGGTGCATGGGCTTCTTATTGTGGTGACTTCTCTTGTTGTGGAGCACAGTCTCCAGGGTGTGAGGGCTTCAGTAGTTGCAGCACTTGGGCTCGGTAGTTGAAGCACTTGGGCTCAGTAGTTGCAGTGCATGGGCTTAGTTGCCCCTCAACCTGTGGTATCCTAGTTCCCCGACCAGGGATTAAACCCGTGTCCTCTGCGTTGGCAGGTGGATTCCTAACCCCTGGACCACCAGGGAAATCCTGAGACAATTAAGATTTTACAGAGAGTAGGACAGAAAAGTATGAGAATTGAATCCCTTTTGGCACAAATTGGCACAAATGTATTCAAGTCATTTTTGTGTCTAGTTATGTATAACTCATTCTGAGAACTTAAGATTTTCCCCACAAGTGTTGCAGATATTTAAAATTTGATCTTTTGGGTCAGAAGCTAAATATAAAATGCCTAAAACTATGTTTAAAAATTTAAGTGGATTCTAACTAGGGAAAAAATATTGTAATTATGTGAGGTGATAGATGTTAACTTATTGTGGTAATAATTTCATAATATATACTGTTAGCGGTCATTCCCATTCCTCTTTTGCCGGCTCTTCAGGAAACCACCAATCTTCTTTCTGTCTCTTTGGGTTTGCCTGTGCTGGACATTTTATATAAACGAATTTGTACAATATGTGACTTTTTGCATCTGACTTTGTTCATGCTAAGCACGTGAACTTGGCTGAATAAAATTTGATCGTATGGATATTATTATTTTGTCAGTTTACTGGTTAGCATATGGGTTGTTTCCACTTTTTGTTTACTGTGCTTTATGCAAATATGAATGACTGTGTACAAAGTTTTCTATGAACATGTACATTTCAATCTTCTTAGGTGTATACATAGAAGTGTAATTGCTAGGTCATATGGTAATTCTGTGTTTAATTTTTGAAGAACTGCCAAACACTGTCCCACAGGCACTTCATCATTTATGCTTCTACTAACAGTGTACAAGTTCAGTTCAGTCGCTCAGTTGTGTCCGACTCTTTGCGACCCCATGAATTGCAGCACGCCAGGCCTCCCTGTTCATTACCATCTCTCGGAGTTCACTCAGACTCACGTCCATCGAGTCCGTGATGCCATCCAGCCATCTCATCCTCGGTCGTCCCCTTCTCCTCCTGCCCCCAATCCCTCCCAGCATCAGAGTCTTTCCCAATGAGTCAACTCTTCGCATGAGGTGGCCAAAGTACTGGAGTTTCAGCTTCAGCATCATTCCTTCCAAAGAAATCCCAGGGCTGATCTCCTTCAGAATGGACTGGTTGGATCTCCTTGCAGTCCAAGGGACTCTCAAGAGTCTTCTCCAACACCACAGTTCAAAACCATCAGTTCTTTGGTGCTCAGCCTTCTTCACAGTCCAACTCTCACATCCATACATGACCACAGGAAAAACCATAGCCTTGACTAGATGGACCTTAGTCGGCAAAGTAATGTGTCTGCTTTTGAAAATGCTATCTAGGTTGGACATAACTTTTCTTCCAAGGAGTAAGCGTCTTCTAATTTCATGGCTGCAGTCACCATCTGCAGTGATTTTGGAGCCCCAAAAAATAAAGTCTGACACTGTTTCCACTGTTTC
>SJYT01020094.1:15849-45076 GCA_006410635.1 Cephalophus harveyi | reverse complement strand
TAAAGTCTGACACTGTTTCCACTGTTTCCCCATCTATTTCCCATGAAGTGATGGGACCAGATGCCATGATCTTTGTTTTCTGAATGCTGAGCTTTAAGCCAACTTTTTTGCTCTCCTCTCACTTTCATCTATATTTTATTCAAGTCTGATTAAGAAGGAACATAGTGACCTTTTTCTTCCTTTTCTTTTGGCCACTTGTTTTGAGAATATAAAACACAGATTCTGCCTTTTCACTTCCTTACGTTATAAAGTTACTTCACTTATGGCTTTACACTAGTTTAATCTTATTCTGTCAATCACCTCAACTTTCCTCATACACAGCCATAATTATGGTGAAATAATTATTAGTTCTACTGATAATCATAAGGCAGTTTTGGCATCAAAACCATTAAGGAAATCAAATTAGGGTGTGATAACAAACATTACTTTTCTTTCTTCCTACTATTGCTTTTCAACAATGGATATTTGTTGTCAGATAGATGGTAAAATATGCAAACTATAAAAAAATGACAAAGAGATGACAGCAGTAAAGTGTGTGTGCATGTGTGTGCATGTGTTTCAGGGAGAAAAAAAGAGATAAAGACAGACAGCAATTAGAACTAATAAAGAATGCCAAACAAGAAAAAACATAGGAACACAAAGGCACACTGGAGAATGACCCCATGTATAAAGATTACGAAGGCCAGCAACTGGTCTTGAATGACAGAACATTCAAATAAATCCGTTTTACTGAAAATATACTCTTTCAAGGTATGAGTTTGGGATAAAACATTTAGTTAATTTTAACCACACCATTTAGTTGAAGCATTAGTATAATTTCAAATGATTAACTAAATAATGTATTTGAAATTATTAATATAGATTAATTGTAAAATTAAAGTGCATATTGCTTAAAGAGTTTCATTGAATGTGAACTCTTTAAAACAAACAAAAAAAGTCATTTCTCCCTATTAACTATGCAAAATAAAGTGTAAATCACATCTTTCATGCTCCTTATAAATATCATGACTTTATGGGTCACCAATTTTATCCTTTTACACTAATATCATACAGTTATAACTTTATCCTAGGACAGCCCTTAACCTATGACACTGATCTAAATGTATTCATGAGTGTTTTGTAGTGATACAATACCTGTGGGTATAACACTGACATTAAACCGCAGGTCTAGAAATTGGTATTTTAATTGAATAGTAATTTAGTCCAAGTTTAGATGCACAGAATCCAGTATTTAAGCATAACATTGGCTTTCAACTGAAGGCAAAACATTCTAAATATGTTACCCAAGAATAACAAATGACATAAAATGAATTACATTGTACTGTTTAGGATATTAAGCAAATGGCAAGATGCCAGATGCCCAACCTCTGGTGTAGCAAAATATGGTATGCCTTCCAGAGGGTGTGCTGATTGCACTTGCTAGAAAATTTAAAGGCACTCTGGAACCCATATTCCCACATATTACACCCTTGAGGACACTGTGGTAGTGTAAAAGCATGGAAAATGAGAATCTTCCTTCCTACTTAGATAAGAAAGATGAATCCACTGGGAAAAGTAGGGATGTTAAAAAGATGTGGGAAGTGATCTCACACCCTCAAAGCTCTTTACTATTTCTACAAGGAGCTCCGGGGAATACATTGGTGGAAGCTCCAAATCACCTTCCTGCTGTGAATCTATGGGGAAATGCCAGATGATTCTGTGGACTGCAAATGAAACTTCTCTTAGTCTCATTTAAGAAAAAGTGTAGAATCTTACTTTACATATTTTGGAGCTGATTGTTGCTCAGGTTGTTACCTGAGGCTTCAGCAACATGGGTGGTTTACTAAGAGAGAGTCTTTCCACAGTGGGCTTCCCACATGGCTACAGTGGTAAAGAACCTGCCTGCCAATACAGAAGACATAAGAGACACAGGTTCAGTCTCTGGATCGGGAAGATCCCCTGGAGGAGTTCGTGGCAACCCACTCCAGTATTTTTGCCTGGAATATCATAGACAGAGGAACCTGGCAGGCTACAGCCCCTAGGGTTGCAAAGAGTTGGACAGGACTGAAGCCACTGAGCATACACTCTTACACACCCGCCAGATATTAGACAGGTAGGTGTTAAAGACGATCTATTAAAAAAAGAAGTAGAAAATACATAGAATTAATTATTAATCTTCAGAAGAGAGGTGCTCAAAAATGTAGAACAAGTCAAGGTAACAGAGAATTGCAAAATGGAAGGAAGAAGGAAAAGAAGAAGGATATTTCAATGACAACAATAGAGCCTATTAATTTTTTTCTTAAAATACCCCTTAATACTCAGCCATTAAAAAGAATACATTTGAATCAGTTTTAATGAGGTGGATGAAACTGGAACCTATTATACAGAGTGAAGTAAGCCAGAAAGAAAAACACCAATACAGTATATTAACACATATATATGGAATTTAGAAAGATGGTAACGATAACTCTGTATGCGAGACAGCAGGGGAGACGCAGATGTGTGGAGCGGTCTTTTGGACTCTGTGGGAGAGGGAGAGGGTGGGATGATTTGGGAGAATGGCACTGAAACATGTATAATATCATATATGACATGAGTCGCCAGCCCAGGTTCAGTGCATGATACTGGATGCTTGGGGCTGGTGCACTGAGGCAACCCAGAGGGATGGTACGGGGAGGGAGGAGGGAAGGGGGTTCAGGATGGGGAACACATGTATACCTGTGGTGGATACATATTCATGTATGGCAAAATCAATACAATATTGTAAAGTAATTAACCTCCAATTAAAATAAATAGATTTATATTTTAAAAAAATACCCCTTAAAAGCTGTATCTTCCCTACTAAATTTGTTTAACATATAACCTGTCAGATTTCACAGATGCATTTATATGATCATTTTTATTTTTACAATAGATCAAAAAAGTCAGTAGTTGAGAGTATTTGCTGTTATTTAACAGTCAGTCAGTCAGTCAGTTCAGTCCCTCAGTTGTGTCCTATTCTTTGCAACGCCATGAACTGCAGCATGCCAGGCTTCCTTGTCCATCACCAACTCCCGGAGTTCACTCAGATTCACATACATCAAGTCAGTGATGCCATCCAGCCATCTCATCCTCTGTCATCACCTTTTCCTCCTGCCCCCAATCTCTCCCAGCATCAGAGTCTTTTCCAATGTGTCAGCTCTTCGCATGAAGTCACCAAAGTACTGGAGTTTCAGCTTTAGCATCATTCCCTCCAAAGAAATCCCAGGGCTGATCTCCTTCAGAATGGACTGGTTGGATCTCCTTGCAGTCCAAGGGACTCTCAAGAGTCTTCTCCAGCACCACAGTTCAAAAGTTCAATTCTTCGGCACTCAGCTTTCTTCACAGTCCAACATTCACATCCATACATGACCACTGGAAAAACCATAGCCTTGACTAGACGGACCTTTGTTGGCAAAGTAATGTCTGCTTTTCAATATGCTATCTAGGTTGGTCATAACTTTCCTTTCAAGGAGTAAGTGTCTTTTAATTTCATGGGTGCAGTCACCATCTGCAGTGATTTTGGAGCCCCCCAAAAATAAGGTCTGACACTGTTTCCACTGTTTCCCCATCTATTTCCCATGAAGTGATGGGACCAGATGCCATGATCTTAGTTTTCTGAATGTTGAGCTTTAAGCCAACTTTTTCATTGTCTTCTTTCACTTTCATCAAGAGGCTTTTTAGTTCTTCTTCACTTTCTGCCATAAGGGTGGTGTCATCAGCATATCTGAGGTTATTGATATTTCTCCTGGTAATCTTGATTTCAGCTTGTGCTTCTTCCAGCCCAAACCTACATGCATGTCAGGAGGCAACAGTTAGAACTGGACATGGAACAACAGACTGGTTCCAAATAGGAAAAGAAGTACGTCAAGGCTGTATATTGTCACCCTGCTTATTTAACTTATTTAGCAGTAAGCTTGATCAAAAATTAAAATAATCATAATAATTAGAAAAGGCTGAGAATGGCTAAAAGGAAAGTGAAACTCGTTAGTGGGCTTCTAAGCAAGCTACAATAGAGTCACATACTCAAAGTCACAGCCAACTGAGGCATAATATATGATCTAGAAAGGAACAATAATGACTGTTTCAACAGTAGTCTACCATCTTGTAATCCAAATTCTCATTTATTTCAATCCAGTTAATTTTAAATCCTCAGAAAGTACAAGAGATAGGATTAAATAATGGAATATGCTTAATTTTATTTCTGTTGTTTCATTCATTTATTCAATTAGTATTGTTGACTACCTACTATATACCAGTAAATACTGAGATTAGGGTAGATAGAATAGGTAGACTTCCTGCTTTTTGAAGCTTATATTCAGTCCAGTAAGAAAAACACTGTTCTGCTAATCAAAGGTGTGATAACTGCTTAAAATGAGAAAAAACAGAGTTTAATATAAAAGTTTATAGTTATATTCTGCAATTTTACAACTGCATCAAATACATGTCATCAATTGTCTAGTATTGACAAATATTACAACATTAATCCATTAGCATGATATAACATCTTTGCATCAGGTAAGGAGACCCTGCAATACTCATTGTATATACAAGGCCACCAAGCCACGTTACATGAGTCTTGACTGACATAATAAAAGAATCAGAGAACTAGAGTCCATGAGCCAAATGTAGCCTTCTCTCTACTTTTGTGCAACCAACAATCTGGGGATGATTTTCTTTTCTCCATTTTAAAGTGACTGAAACATATAATTTGAAGAATACTGTTTTGCAATAACATGAAATATGTAAAATGTCAATCTGTGTTCATAAATAAAGTTTTTAATAAAACAGTTACCCTTCTTCATTTACATATTTTCTGTGGTCACTTTCACTGTGAGTGGCAGATCTGAGCAGTTAGGAGAGAAAGCACATGGCCAACAAATCCCAAAATATTGATAATCTGTTTTTTCCAGAAGAAAGGTGTTGTTGTTTTTTTTTTTCCTATACCAAGTAATAATGGAAACAATCCTTATAATTTTCATGACATTTGAGTTGTATTGAATATTTAGTACACATGAGTCACTACCACTTACTTTTTGTATGTATTAAATTAACCGATAAACGCATTTTTGAGAAAGAGACTCCATTTTAGAAATGCAAAGGTGAAAAAAAATTAGTTTATTTCAGGTCAAAATATGAGTTTGAGCAAGAGTTTTAACCTCTGAAAATTGGCACCAAAACTTGTTTATTTCTACAATTCTATACTTATAGTAGAACTAGACTTAGTTCCTAATGATTTTCAAGATCCCTTCAAACTGGAAATTGTGATAATTCTTTAATCTTAACCTCAATCAATTTTATATAAGTGAGTCACAAATATCAGACACCTGTTTCATAACTTGGATGTTAAAGTTGAACGCTGCTAGTTTTATTTGCTGATGTACTGTCTGAAACTAAAAATTAATACATTATCATAAAAGAATTTGCTTTTTGGTTCACATATTTCTACATCTTGGAGATTGTCCAAAATTTCTATGGCCATTCATTCTTCACTGACCATGGAAATGATTATATTTAAAGATATGTGGTATACTCATACCTTCAAATCAGTCCAGACATTTTTGTTTATCTTTTTTGCTGCCTGTAATCTATTAAAGAGCTTGGAACAAAGTAGGAACTTAAACTGACATTTCTATTTTGACCTGACTAGCACTACTCAAGAAATGAGTCCTCATATTCAAGACTCACACTCAAATAAAAGGTTAATAATTAAACACTACCAAGTTGGGTTCTTTGTGGTGCATACACCAAAATTAGAACAATTGGCAAGAAAGTTAGCTTCAAATAATCTCACTGATTTTTCCCCTGAATTAGTTTAAGCGAAGGGAATAAGATGGGGGATTTAGGCAGCTTGCTTTCAAACTGCCTTTTGGGAACTTTCAATAAAATGGACGAAAACAGCAAGAGAACATTCATCTAATACCCATGGAAGCTAATAGAGCTACCCCAAAATCTTTAATCCTGTTCCCAATAGTTCAGTTCAGTTCAGTTCAGTCCAGTCGCTCAGTCATGTCCAACTCTTTGCGACCCCATGAATTGCAGCACACCAGGCCTCCCTGTCCATCGCCAACTCCCAGAGTTCACTCAGACTCACGTCCATCAAGTCAGTGATGCCATCCAGCCATCTCATCCTCGGTCGGCCCCTTCTCCTGCCCCCAATCCCTCCCAACATCAGAGTCTTTTCCAATGAGTCAACTCTTTGCTTGAGGTGGCCAAAGCACTGGAGTTTCAACTTTAGCATCATTCCCTCCAAAGAAATCTTAGGGCTGAGCTCCTTCAGAATGGACTGGTTGGATCTCCTTGCAGTCCAAGGGACTCTCAAGAGTCTTCTCCAACACCACAGTTCAAAACCATCAATTCTTCAGTGCTCAGCCTTCTTCACAGTCCAACTCTCACATCCATACATGACCACTGGAAAAACCATAGCCTTGACTAGACGGACCTTAGTCGGCAAAGTAATGTCTCTGCTTTTGAATATGCTATCTAGGTTGGTCATAACTTTTCTTCCAAGGAGTAAGCATCTTAATAAATAAACAAAAGTCCACCAACTCTGTTGAAGATATGCTTTATTTCAGCTTGTAAATGTTTCTTTCTGGGTGAGTAGAATCTTGATGAGAATAGTCTAAGTCTCTAAATGGGAACAGTATTGAAGGCCATTTCTTCAAAAGCCTTTTTCTTCAACTAATTTTTCATTTGTTAATGTCTTTTCCTGTCATTTTCAAAAATTATTAAAGTCCTGTACTTGTGTTTATTCTAATATCATTTGGTCATGTATGTGTATATGTATAAAGTCCATTCATCACTAAATTATAACTTGTTTAAAGGCAGGAGTCAAATATTTCTTTTCTGGCTGTCTGATGCTTATTTTAGTAGTATTAATTCTATAATTTTTACATAACTGTGTTGGATAATGACATAATAAAATAAAGTTTTAAAAACTAATTTAATCTTGAAGTTTTAATTAAAAAGCATAATGATTGAGATACTTGAGATATTCATGAAGGAACTCTATATCAACACATAATTGCTGTCTGTTATAACTACAAACACAGAGAAGGCAATGGCACCCCACTCCAGTACTCTTGCCTGGAAAATCCCTTGGGTGGAGGAGACTGGTAGGCTGCAGTCCATGGGGTCACTAAGAGTTGGACACGACTGAACGACTTCACTTTCACTTTTCACTTTCATGAATTGGAGAAGGAAATGGCAACCCACTCCAGTGTTCTTGCCTGGAGAATCACAGGGGTGGGGGAGCCTAGTGGGCTGCCATCTATGAGGTCGCACAGAATCGGACACGACTGAAGTGACTTAGCAGCAGCAGCATAACTACAAACTATGTGCATTATCATTGTACCATAATTACCTTAGGAGGAGTCTGAGCGGTATTGAACATGCACAATTTTATTTTATCCTCAGAGTATCCTAGTGAAATGGGAAACTGAAGATTTTCAAAAAGTCAGAGGTAGGAAACAAGCAGTGCGCCAAGACATGCCTGAATCAAGGTGCCAGCTTCTTTACTTCGAGTTCTACTCACTGTATAAATAAATACAGAGAGATAGTGGGGTAGAAAGAAAGAGGGAATATTCAATACTAAAAACATAAATGGATTTCCTTGGTGCCTCAGTTGGTAAAGAATCTGCCTGCAATGCAAGAGCCCTGGGTTCAATCCTTGGGTCAGGAAGATCCCCTGAAGAAGAGAATGGCTACCTACACCAGTATTGCCTGGATAATCCCATGGACGGAGTCTGGTGGGCTACAGTCCAAAAAGTTTCAAGGAGTCGGACATGACTGAGCACAGCACAGCGCAGCACAGCAACACAGGAGGTAAAGAGGAAATGAGAAGTGGTGAAGATAGGGAAGAAACGAAAGAGATTTTAGGCAATAATTTATTCAATGTAGTTCCCATAGAGACCCTAGGGATAGGAAAATTTTCACTTCTTCACTTGAAGGTTTTTTAGCTTATCTAAGAATTACATTGATATAGGGCAATTTAGCAAGAGAAACACAAAGTTTGTATGTATGGGAGTCCCATAAAAATATTAGACTCCACAGCAGTCACCTAATTGAACCATTTTGAGCTAAGGAGAATAGAGTATGGACCTGGGACTTTACTTAAAGGGGGAGGAAGATAATTCATAGGAAGATGAGAAGAGCAAATATTTGCAATGCCATGCAGGTAAGTCTTTCTGATGTAAGAATAGTTGTGTGGTAATAGCTGTCTTCCTGGTACAGCTGTGTGTGCTCAGTCACTTCAGTCATGTCTGACTCTCTGTGTCCCCAGGATCTTCTCTCTTTGAGATTATCTAGGCAAGAAAACTGGAGTGGGTTGCCATGTCCTTGTTCAGGAGATCTTCCAGACCCAGGGATCACATCCATGTCTCCTGCATTGCAGGTGGATTCTTAACTGCTGAGCCACTGAGGGAAACCCTTGTGTTATAAGTCCTCTATCCAAATTCTTTTAGACAGTTAGGAGGAAATGAAGAGCTCTTTCTGAGCCTGCTGGGACCAAAATAATCCAAATGCAGAAGTGGCACATTCTGGGGTCATATAGTCAGCTCCCCTGCATTACCAAAAAACTTTCATTTACCACCAAATCTTGAAGAAGTATGTATTGACAGAGAAGTTGTATTTCAGATTGCAATGATTGTCAATAAATATTGTAGCCATGTTCTGTAGCTACATTTTTTCTCCCTCTGGTGGTTATTTCCACAGTCCATGATGGCAGTAAGACCCAGGGGAGTTCAGTTCAGTTCAGTCACTCAGTCGTGTCCAACTCTGTGACCTCATGGACTACAGTATGCCAGACTTCCCTGTTCATCACCAACATCTGGAGCTTGCTCAAAATAATGTCCATCGAATCATTGATGCCATCCAACCATCTCATCCCCTGTTGTTCCCTTCTCCTCCCACCTTCAATCTTTCCCAGCATTGGGGTCTTTTCAAATGAGCCAGTTCTTTGCATAAGGTGGCCAAAGTACTGGAGTTTCAGCTTCAACATCAGTCTTTCAATGAATATTCAGGACTGATCTCCTTAAAGATGTACTGGTTTGATCTCATTGCAGTCCAAGGAACTCTCAAGAGTCTTTTCCAATACCACAGTTCAAAACCATCAATTCTTCAGTACTCAGCTTTCTTTATAGTCCAACACTCACATCCATACATGACTACTGGAAAAATCATAGCTTTGACTAGATGGACCTTTTTTGGCAAAGTAATGTCTCTGCTTTTTAATATGCTGTCTAGGTTGGTCCTAGCTTTTCTTCCAAGAAGTAAGTGTCTTTTAATTTCAAGGCTGCAGTTACCATCTACAGTGATTTTGGAGCCCTAAGAAATAAAGTCTGTCACTGCTTCCATTGTTTCCCCATCTATTTCCCATGAAGTGATGGGACCAGATGCCATGATCTTAGTTTTCTGAATGTTGAGCTTTAAGGCAACTTTTTCACTCTCCTCTTTCACTTTCATCAAAAGACTCTTTAGTTCTTCACTTTCTGCCATAAGGGTGGTGTTTGCATATATGAGGTTAATGATATTTCTACAGGCAATCTTGGTTCCAGCTTTTGCTTTATCCAGCTCAGCATTTCTCATGATGTATGCTTCATATAAGTTAAATAAACACAGTGACAATATACAGCCTTGACATATTCCTTTTCCTATTTGGAACCAGTCTGTTGTTCCATGTCCAGTTCTAACTGTTGCTTCCTGACCTGCATACAGGTTTCTCAAGAGGCAGGTCAGGTGGTCTGGTATTCCCTTCTCTTTCAGAATTTTCCACAGCGTATTGTGATCCACAGTCAAAGGCTTTGGCATAGTCAATAAAGCAGAAGTAGATGTTTTTCTGGAACTCTCCTGCTTATTCAATGATCCAGCAGATGTTGGAAATTTGATCTCTGATTTTCTGCCTTTTCTAAAGCCAGCTTGATCTTCTGGAAGTTCACAGTTCATGTATTGTTGAAGCCTAGCTTGGAGAATTTTGAACATTACTTTGCTAGCATGTGAGATGCATGCAATTGTGCAGTAGTTTGAAAATTCTTTGGCACTATCTTTCTTAAGGATTGGAATGAAAAGTGACCTTTTCCAGTCCTATGGCCACTGATGAGTTTTCCAAATTTGTTGTCATATTTGAGTGTAGCATTTTCATAGCACCATCTTTTAGGATTTGAATAGCTCAATTGGAATTCCACCATCTCTACTAGCTTTGTTCATAGTGATGCTTTTTAAGGCCCACTTGACTTGCATTCCAGGATATTTGGCTCTAGTTGAGTGATCACATCATCGTGATTATTAGGGTCATGAAGTCTTTTCTGTATAGTTCTTCTGTGTATTCTTGCCATCTCTTTTAATATCTTCTGTTTCTGTTATTTCCATATCATTTCTGCTCTTTATTGTGCCTGTCTTTCCATGAAATCTTCCCTTGAGTTCTCTAATTTTTTTGAAGAGATCTCTAGTCTTTCCCATACTATTGTTTTTGAAGGAGTCTTTTGGGCCTAGAAAAGAAAACAATAGTCTCAAAGGCCCTTGCTAAATCATCTAACTTCGGAGAAAACAAAACAGAACTTCAAGTGCCACACTGATGCTCCAGGCCAGTTGCATCTATCTGGGACTTATCACCCCCTGTCCAGAAACCTTCCACCTCCTACACCTGCCCAGAAGACTTATCACCCCCTCAGTTCACTCGCTCAGTCATGTCCGACTCTTTGCGACCCCCTGAATCGCAGCACGCCAGGGCTCCCTGTTCATCACAGTTTCTCGGAGTTCACTCAGACTCACGTCCATCGAGTCCATGATGCCATCCAGCCATCTCATCCTCGGTCGTCCCCTTCTCCTCCTGCCCCCAATCCCTCCCAGCATCAGAGTCTTTTCCAATGAGTCAACTCTTCGCATGAGGTGGCCAAAGTACTGGAGTTTCAGCTTTAGCATCATTCCTTCCAAAGAAATCCCAGGGTTGATCTCCTTCAGAATGGACTGGTTGGATCTCCTTGCAGTCCAAGGGACTTGAAAGAGTCTTCTCCAACAGGACAGTTCAAAAGCATCAATTCTTCAGCATTCAGCTTTCTTCACAGTCCAACTCTCACATCCATACATGACCACTGGAAAAACCAGAACCTTGACTAGATGGACCTTTGTTGGCAAAGAAATGTCTCTGCTTTTCAATATGCTATCTAGCTTGGTCATAATTTTCCTTCCAAGGAGTAAGTGTCTTTTAATTTTATGGCTGCAGTCATCATCTGCAGTGATTTTGGAGCCCCCAAAAATAAAGTCTGACACTGTTTCCACTGTTTCCCCATCTATTTCCCATGAAGTGATGGGACCAGATGCCATGATCTTTGTTTTCTGAACGTTGAGTTTTAAGCCAACTTTTTCACTCTGCCCAACTACAAATGCCATCTCAACTAAAGAATACCCAAAACATCCCGCCTGATTAATGTTTCCCTTATCGCTTCCACACACCTCCCTATAAATATGGAGCCTCCCTGATCCCTCTCGGTGCTCAGCCTGGTTGGTTAGGCCAACTGTCACCCCTCCTTGCCTGAATAAAGGTCACCTACTTCTGTTGAGGTTATCTTTCCTCTTTCTGCCTTGGCCTGAACTATACCTTACAGTTTTCCTCTATTTCTTTGCATTGATCACTGAGGAAGGCTTTCTTATCTCTCTTTGCTGTTCTTTGAACTCTGCATTGAAATAGGTATATCTTTCTTTTTCTCCTTTGCATTTTGCTTCTCTTCTTTTCATAGCTATTTGCAATGCCTCCACAGACAACTATTTTGCCCTTTTGCATTTCTTTTCTTGGGGGTGGTCTTGATCACTGCCTCTTCTACAATATCACAAACCTCTGTTCATAGTTTTTCAGGCACTCTGTCTATAAGATTTAATCTGTTGAATCTGTTTATCACTTCTGGGTAAAGGGGCAAAAAAAAAAAAAGAAACCTCTAAAAGAGCTGACTGAGCTCTGCAACCAGTTCAGAAAAAAAAAAAAAAAAAAACTTACATGAGACATTTGCTTCATTCCACTTGTGTTCTTATAAATCAAGAGGCCCTTGAGTTAGACATTTGAATAATCAACTGCTGTAATTAGGTTTTAGGATTTTAGATTTTCAAGTAAAAATGTCTATAATGTACACAAGGTTGTTCAATACTGAGAAGTTCATTTATTGTCAACAACTACATACTTATTTATATAAGTTGTTTGTATTGAGGGTATATCCCAGATAATGCTATTATTTATGCAAAGCTACTTGTGGAGAAGATTGAGAGATTGATTGCCATCTAAAGTTCATAATGTTCAGATGAACAAATTGAGAACAGGTAACAGAAGTTCTCTTCCATAAAAGGGAGATTATAACATAAATTCAGAAAAAAAAGTAATTTAGTAAGTAAAAGCATGTGATTCATGTCAAATATTTAAAAAGTTTAAAAAGATTAAACATGAAAATTTGTCACCTTTGGGGCTTCCCTAATGGCTGAGTGGTAAAGAATTTTCCTGTAATGCAGGAGACACAGGAAACTGAAATTCAATCCCTGGTAAGGTAGATTCTCTGGAGAGGGAATGGCTACCTACTTTTGTATTCTTGCCTGGAGAATTCCATGGACAGAGGAGGTTGGCTGGTTACAGTTCATGGGGTTGCAAAAAGAGTCAGATATGACTGAGTTACTAACACTCTTACCAGCATAATGCAGATATCCTATATAGAAAAATCCAAGATCTAAGAAAAGTGATTTGAGATCTTAGCCAAAAACATCGATTTATGAAAAAGTGGAGAGTATTTCTATGTTTTGTAGTGAGTGAAAATGAAAAATTTCCAGGGGAGACAAGAATGTGGTGTGCTCACGTGCACACACACACACACAACTGCACAGATATTCATCACTCCCTTCTTCTATTTAGTTTTAGATACCTGCTAAGATTTAGCTCTCCATATGGCTGCTCAGCTAGAAAAACCATATTCTGTGTTCTTTGGCAAACCCATATATCCATATTTTGGTTTTACCAATGTGAGCAGAAATGAAACTTTTGATTTCCCTCTTCTTCCCCTTCCTGATAGCAGGGCTATGATGAGATTGAAAGCAGTTGCTTTGAACCCAGAAATGTAAAACCTGGAGCTAAAGTGTTGGCAACCCTGATATCTCTCATCTGCTTAACTCTGAGCTATTTCTTTCAAGAGGTATGTACTCCAATTCTATTTAAATTTCCACAGATTAACATTGATTCATGAAAACAAAAGGTACATTTAACTTAACTAGTTTACTTAAAAAGAAATTAACTCATTATTACAATTTAAGATTCAGTTCAGTTCATTTCAGTCACCCAGTTGTGAGCAATTCCATGCTCTTTGCGATCCCATGGACTGGAGAACACCAGGTCTCTCTGTCCATCACCAACTCCTGGAGCTTGCTCAAAATCATATCCATCGAGTCAGTGATGCCATTCAACCATCTCATCTTCTGTCATCTCCTTCTCCTCCTGCCTTCAATTTTGCCCAGCATCAGGGTCTTTTCCAATGAATCAGTTCTTCGCATCAGGTGGCCAAAGGAGGAGCAAAACGAGTTCAGTGAAAAATCAGCCAGAAGGTATATTTGTTTATAATATAGGTGCAGATGCAGGTCTTAATATAGAAAAGTAAATAAGACTTGTTCCTCTAAAGAAAAGAAAGAAAATGAAGTCACTCAGTCATGTCCGACTCTTTTGCAACCCGATGGACTGTAGCCTAACAGGCTCCTCCACCCATGGGATTTTCCAGGCAAGAATACTGGAGTGGGTAGTCATTTCCTTCTCCAGGAGATCTTCCTGACCCAGGGATTGAACCCGGGGCTCCCACATTGTAGGCAGACACTTAACTGTCTAAGCCACCGATCAATAAAGAAAGAACAGGTTAACAGAATTTCTTGGATTTTAGGTGGCGGATATGGAGAAGGCAATGGCACCCCACTCCAGTACTCTTGCCTGGAAAATCCCATGGATGGAGGAGCCTAATGGGCTGCAGTCCATGGGGTCGCTAAGAGTCGGACACGACTGAGTGACTTCACTTTGACTTTTCACTTTCATGCATTGGAGAAGGAAATGGCAACCCACTCCAGTGTTCTTGCCTGGAGAATCCCAGGGACGGCAGAGCCTGGTGGGCTGCCGTCTATGGGGTCGCACAGAGTAGGACACGACTGAAGTGACTTAGCAGCAGCAGTAGCAGGAAAGGAGAACGCTGAATAGAAACATAGTGGAACCTATCAGTCTCATCATTTTGGCTGAAATATTGACTTGTTTCACTTCAAACCTGGAGGGAGGGACCTTGGTGGGATCTATGCTTTCAAAATATTTGATATGATCAGCAACTGTTGCCATTCATTCGACCTGTAACCATTACAAAGCATAAACTAGGCTATATGATGTGGTGAAATGGGGTTTAAGTGAGGATTTGATAAGTCAGAGCTTGGTAAAATCAACATTTTGCTGTGTTTCCCTGGTGGCTCAGCAGTTAAGAATCACTTGCCAGTGCAGGAGATATGGGTTCAATCCTTGGGTCCAGAAGATTCCCTGGAGGAGGAAATGGCAACCCACTTCCAATATTCTTGCCTGGAAAATCCCATGGACAGAGGGGCCTGGTGGGCTACAGTCCACAGGGTCTCAAAGAGTTGGACACAACTTAGCGACTAAACAACTACAGTATTCTGCTGACCATATCAATTTCCTTAAAATTTGTCTTGATTCTGAGGTAAAACTGCTGGGATTCTTTTATCTTAGACTACACAAAATTATTTACCAGGCATTGAAGCAGAAGTGGCATTTATTATTACCCTGAACGTCTTACAGATACATCAGTGCATTGAACCTATGCAGGCAGTGAAGGCCGAGAAAATTTCTATAAAGAAAGCTGAGTGTCAGTGTTTTTCAGTGCTTTTGAACTGTGGTGTGGGAGAAAGTTCTTTGAGAGTTCCTTGGACTGCAAGGAGATCCAACCAGTTCATCCTAAAGAAAATCAGTCCTGAATTGGAATGACCGATCCTGAAGCTGAAACTCCAATACTTTGGCCACCTGACACGATGAACAGGCAGAACAGGGTCATTGAAAAAGACCCTGATGCTGGGAAAGATTGACGGCAGGAGGAGAAGGGGACAACAGAGTAAGAGATAGTAGGATGGCATCACTGACTCAATGGACATGAGTTTGGGCAAGCTCTGGCAGATGGTGATGGACATGGAAGCTGGGCATGCTGTAGTCCATGGGGTTGCAAAGTGTTGGACACTACTGAGTGACTGAACTGAACTGAACTTGTAATGATGAGAATCGTATTGACTAGTATCTCTTAAAATGTGAAGCTTGTGATTGAGCTAATAGCAACAGTTCATTAAAAATAACTGTTAAATATGGAACTATTTCAAGTTGACAATATGTGGGTCATTAATACTCACTAGAAACAATGTGATGTCCTTTTGTTCCACTTNTGACTAATATCTCTTAAAATGTGAAGCTTGTGATTGAGCTAATAGCAACAGTTCATTAAAAATAACTGTTAAATATGGAACTATTTCAAGTTGACAATATGTGGGTCATTAATACTCACTAGAAACAATGTGATGTCCTTTTGTTCCACTTTGCCTACATAAGTGTTCTCTATCCTATTCTTCTGTGTACTTTCAAATCTGAAATATGATGAGCTGCTTTCTTTGTAAGCTGAAGTACCACATGGCAGATACATCTTCCAAACAAGGGTATGTGCTCTTCAGCAGCTTGGCAGGAAACAGGCTTTTCAATAAATATCATTCCTTAATTGTGAAGTTCATTAATGATTTTTATTACTTCTGAAAGTGTGCCAAATCCCTCATGGAACTCAATTACATTTCAAGTGAAAGCATAATATGTGGAAACACTGAAATCTTATATAAAGCAAGATTTTTTTTCCTCCTTTTGGTCCCTCATGCTAAAACACTTGAGGATTTAGAACTGTAATGTCTCCTGCTTCTTTCATCAACATATGATATAATGTAGAACATATCCTGATTGAGAGCAGGTGAAATGCAGTTGCTAGGTCTCGAAAAATGTTCTAAACAGGAAAAGATAAAACAAAGTCAGATTTTAGGCTCTGAACTTAACTCTTTGTTTGTATATAAAATAAGGAAGGGATTCTTGTAAAATGATTTTTACTCTCTCTGGAGAGAACAAAGTTATTGGGTAATAGGTTATCCTTCAGCCAATATCAGCACAACTATAAATCTACAGTGTATGAAATCAACAAAATTCATTACTTGCCATTGAATATGAAGCTTAGAAATCTCCATGGAGAAAAATATCAACTATATGTACCTGTTCTTTGAAATATTTTTCTCATTTTGTAAGCATTTTAGGTGAAACAATTTTGTTTATTACTGAATTTATCTTTATAGGAATGCTATAGGTTTGCAATAAGTATTAAATGAAAAACAATCAGAAGAGACATGAAGCAAAATCTCACTTTAATTTGAAAGCAGGATATCTGACAAACAATGGTTTTATTAGGTAACAAGTTACATCAGAAAAAGCTTTTAAGTTATATTTTGTGAATAGAATTAGTATGGTTCTTTGCTCCTTATACTTGGATATTTCCCTCACATTATATCTAAAGAAAACAGTATCAAAATTTAACTCTTCATACTCTAACTCAAAAGTATTATTTATTTCATGAAACCACATAAATGATTCTTACTTTTGCATTATGGTTGTGATTCTAATATAGATAGAGGAAATTATTATTTTAAAAATATGCCATATAAAGCCATCTGACCATGTATAGGCTTCAGAATGAAAGAAGTAGACATGACAGTTTCTGTGAGAATATAGTCTATAAACCATGGAACATTATTTGGTCCAAATGAAATGTTATGGTTAATATATGAACAAAAATCTGCTAATGTTTGAGAGTTAATTTATCAGCCATGATTTGACTACAAAGGTAAAAACTTTAGCAACATAAACTACTGGATAGGAAAGTCCTTGATAAATAGTAGAGATAAGAAATTCAGAAATAACTGCAATATAAGAAGTAATTATGAGAATGAAGATGATGGTAATGTTGGATAATGATGTCTCTTAAAATAAAGGTCATTAAATTCTTTAAAGCTTATGTACTTTTAAACTTGTAGCTAGAAACATTTTTTAATTAATTTATTTTTAATTGGAGGACAATTGCTTTACAATATTGTGTTGGTTTCTGCCATATATCAACATGAATCAGCCAAAGTCTTAATTTAAGTGGATATTGATATTTAAACTGGCTCTTAAGTGAAGGTATGCATTTTAATAAACAGAAAGTTCAGGTGTTTTGAATGACTTCAATGGATCTGGAAAAGTTACAGAGGAATATGAAGGAAAATACAGGGCTAACACTTGAATATGTTGGTTTACGTGCTTGCGTGCATTCTCAGTCGCTTCAGTCATGTCCTACTCTTTGCGACCCTAAGAACTGCAGCTCGCCAGGCTCCTCTGTCCATGGGATTCTCCAGGCAAGAATACTGGAGTGGGTTGCCATGCTCTCCTCCAGGGGAACTTCCAAACCAGGTGATCAAAATCGCATCTGCCTTCATCTCCTGCATTGCAAGTGAATTCTTTACCCATTGAACCACCTGGGAAGCCCAATATGTTGGTTTTGTCATAAACAAATCCCACTCATTGTGATTGATTAATGAAAGCACTGAGTTTCAATGAAAGTTTGTTTCACTATACAAAAATTTCTATTTCTCATTATTTTTATCATTTTTATACATTTTGAGTAAGAAACTTCTTTTGTTTAATCATGCTAAGTGATATTGTATATGATAGAATATGGATCAATCTGATTAGGATTCATATAAACTAAATTAAGAGATTTTACAAGACCTTTCCAGAGAGTTGTATTTTACAAAATAAAATCCAGAGTGCTATATAAGGGTTTATATTTTGCATTTAGTGTAATAAGTATAGATCTCAAGTTCAAGATGGAGGAGTAAGGACATGAGTTTAACCCTCCTTAGGTAAACACCAAAATCAAAACTAACTTCTGAACAACCATCAATAGAAAAACACTGAAATCCATCACCACCAAAAAGAAAAAAAGCCTGCATCCAAAGATAATGAAGAAACCACAATGAGATGGTAGGAAGGGTGCAATCATAAGATCAAATTCCATACTGGCAGGATAGACAACACAGAGACTGGAGAGCAGCTGTTCCATAGAAGCCCATTCCCAGGAGTTAAAGTCCTGAGCCTCATGTCAAGTCTTCCCAGTCTAATGGTCCGACAATGGGAGGAAAAGCCCCCAGAAAATCTGGCTTTAAAAGTCAGTGGAGTTTGATCATAGGAAATCCATGGGACTGGGGGAAACAGAGATGCCACTCTTGGAAGGCATCCACAATGTCCTGTGCACACCAGAACCCAAGGGAAAACAGCAGTGACCTCATAAGAGACTAAACCAGGCCTACCTGCAAATATTGGAGAGTCTCTTGCAGAGGCAGGGTTGGCTGTGGCTCACCAAGGGGACAAAGACACTGGGAGTAGCAGTTTGGGGAAGTACTCCTTTGTGTGAGCCCTCCCAGGTGTTGCCATTAGCTCTGCTTAACAATCTGCAGGTTCCAGTGCTGGGATGCCTCAGGCCAAACAGCCAACAGAATGGAAACAGCACCACCCATTAGCAGACAGGCCGCTTGCTTGAAGTTTTCCTAAGCATAGCTCTGCTTAGCAGAGGCACAAGACCTAGATCCACCCACTAGAGAAGTCCCTGCCATCAGGAAGCTTGTAACTCTAATGCTACTGCTACTGCTAAGGCGCTTCAGTCGTGTCCGACTCTGTGCGACCCCACAGACGGCAGCTCACCAGGCTCCCCCATCCCTGGGATTCTCCAGGCAAGAGCACTGGAGTGGGTTGCCATTTCCTTCTCCGATGCATGAAAGTGAAAAGTGAAAGTGAAGTTGCTCAGTCGTGTCTGACTCTTCCGACCCCATGGACTGCAGCTTACCAGGCTCCTCTGTTCATGGGATTTGCCAGGCAAGAATACGGGAGTGGGTTGCCATTACCTTCTCCTGTAACTCTAATAAGTGAGTATAAAACTTCTGACCTTAAGTTTTTGTACTGAGCTCTAATTTGAAGGGAACACAAGTTAAGACAATTTCTATACACTAAAAAGTCTGAGAGATGCCTTTCTTGTGGTTTTACTTTGTTAGTCAATACTTACACATTGTCTCAGGATTACTTATGAATTACTTATATTATAATAATCATTATGTTTCTGAAGAGCCAATCATGGTGACTGTCTTTTCTGTAAGAAGCAGGGAACAATTCCAGCATGAGCCATTCCCTCAGTATAAGAAATACTGCAGCATACCAAAGGATTTGCCTTAGATGATACCCATCTTATTTTTATGATATTTTATATCAGTCATTCAACGAATAATAAAACATTCCCTAACTCCCATCGCATCAGTTATACCTAAGATACAAAAGATAAGGGGAAGTCATATAAATATACCTCATCCTTCTTTTACTTTACTTCACCTTGTAACAATGTTTTCTATGCACTTGGCTATGGTTTCTTCTTTGCATTGACATCCTATTTAAACACTGGGATATTAATTTAAGCTGTTTTGCAGCTCAATTTTAAGTTGTTTTTCCAGGAAATAAAACATATACTCTATCTTTTCCAAAGCAGACATTATTTTCCTTAGTCATATTTCAATTTCATGCAATCTATATCTATATATGTATATATTAGTTTTAATCGCTAATTTCTGTCTGACTCTTGCAACCCCATGGACTGCAGCCCTCCAGGCTCTACTGTCCATGGAATTCTCCAGTCAGGAATACTGGAGTGAGTGGCCATTTCCTTTTCCAGGGCATCATCCCAACGATCCAGGGATCGAACCCACATCTCCAGCACTGCAGCTGGATTCTTTACTGACTAAGCCACCAGGGAAGCCCATATTATATACATATGCACAAATACATTTATATATATCTATAAAATATCAATGCGGGAGACATAAGAGATGCAGGTTCGATTCCTAAGTTGGGAAGATAATCCAGAGCAGGGCATGACAACCCACTCTGGTATTCTTGCCTGGGAAATCCCAGAGAAAGAAAAGCCATATATATAATTTGCCTCTCCCCATTATTTACCCCAAGTTTCAACATTGTATTTCCATTCTCCTTACTTTGATGGTCTCTTCAACATCAAAATCATTTCCTTAGTTCATACATTAGTAAAGACATTGTGATTGTTAATTTGTGAGACTCTAAATTCTATTCTGAAGAGTGTTGCTTTGTTTTTTTGCTATCTGGCTTTAATAGACAATTAACTTGGTTGGACTCACTTGTAGGTGGCAGCTCACATCTCAGTATTATTTTTTCATTCTTAACTAGGATGCATGTTGTCTTCCTTGGAATTTATCTGGTTTGAATATCAGCCAGGAATTTGGGCAATACTTGCAGCTTTTAGAGTGTTGCTTTGTTTTTTTGCTATCTGGCTTTAATAGACAATTAACTTGGTTGGACTCACTTGTAGGTGGCAGCTCACATCTCAGTATTATTTTTTCATTCTTAACTAGGATGCATGTTGTCTTCCTTGGAATTTATCTGGTTTGAATATCAGCCAGGAATTTGGGCAATACTTGCAGCTTTTTTTTTTTTATTATTCTTGATATCTAGTTCAATTATTTTCAGAATTTTCCCTGAGATGTTTTACCTTTTGTTTTGCCCCCATTCTTTCCTTCAGATTCTCAGGCCAGAAGGACAATCTACCAGAATTTTATCTGCATAATGTGGCACCAATTACTGCCAACACTTTTTTAAATCCCCTTCATATTTTCCTTACTTTGCTGAGAATTCTTTTTAATGTAAGAGAAATTTTCTCACTACTCTTCATATTGAGTCATTTCCTTTGGATGATTTCAGTCATTCTGGTTTTCAGTAAAAATGTGGAGCACCTAAACTCTACCACTGAGTAAGAAATTCATACTCTCTCCCTTCTTGTAAATGACAATCAGAAAATAAAGTGAAGATATGTCCACATATCCATGAAGGACACTTAGAAAGCAGAATTTATTGGTATAACATGGAAGATCTTACATATTAAATTGAATGAGACAAAGAAATACTTTTGTTGCTGGAAGATACAACTGGGTTCTAATTTTACCCTAAATCATTATATGAAAAGATATAGGAACTCAGTGAGAAAACAATACAGACATAAACAGAATTATCCTCTGCTAATGTCTGGCAGTGAGGTAGGTTAGGAAGAGTGAGCAATGGTGGGAAGACACTAGAAAGAATTTTGAATATTAACTGAACCTGGAAAGTATCTGTCTTTTTATGATAAAAGAGCTGATTGCTCATAGGCAGTCACCATGATTTTTTAATTGATAAAATCACCCATGTAAATCAAATGGAAAACTCTTTCTTAACCATATTTTCTTCACCTTAGTCTTCTCTTGAAATAATGGGCCACTTGGTGCTATTAATACATCACTGAACAAAAGAAAATGTTCAGCATCGGAAGCATTCATGATCCAGCAGGACAGTTCACTTTGGGACTGTTGTGGATCCAAGGACTAAATCAGAGACAGAGGAGGAGAGTATTGTTGTATATGACCTTTAGTATCACTCCATATTTGAAGTACTATAAAGGAAACATTCCATTTGTCCCTTAGTGGGCAGGAGGGGCATTCTGATTTTTTATATTAGATCACCACAAATGAAACCAGTAAAAGATATTAAAGTCATAGGACAAATACATTTTGACAGGAATTATAATACCAAAATTTCAGATATGTCTGTATCTTTTTACAGAGTGGATTTTCAATACCAGGCAACTGAGAGTCTTTCATTAGCAGTTTTTTAATTTCCTGCCTTAAAACTTCTTCGTATCAGGACTGCTAACAGGAGTCTACAGTCCATTCAGATATAAAACAGAGAAACTCTTCCACAGATTTCTTCTTGTTATTGGACTACTGGCAGATTGCAAGGGATTTCCTCCTGGGACTGGGGCAACTTTCTTCTGCTGTGATGATTTGTTCCCTGTCTGGAGCTGTACTGGGCTTGGGACCCACATTTCCCTGGTCTCAGAATGTCAGAGAAGGAATCCTATACTCTTTCTCTCCCTAAGGCCGGCTGAGGCCCACAGTTTAATTTAAATCATGTAAACTGTAATAATTGGAAACTGCAGGGGGCCAAGACAATTTGTTAAATCTGCATACCTGTGAAACAGAAATGGCTGAATTATGAAAGACAAGTCCCAGACAAGGATGACCTATTTTATACTGTTTGAAATGAAATCTTAGAAATCAATAACACCAGGCCAGGGAAAACAGACCTGTTACAGAAAAACCCAAGTTCTCAAATGATGGGAAAAATTTGGGGCAAAAAAGGTATTGGCCCTTGTTTATAAAGCAATCATACACACATCCACACACAATTCATAGCACACCACCCAGCACCACCCAGGTGACCTTATAGACTCAAATTTGTTATCTTTTATAGGTAACTTGATTTTCATATCCTGTATTTCACTTCTAGGATAACTAATGATATATAACATAAATAGATTATTTCATAAATATTCTAGGAAGATAGATGGGGAAAAGCAAGATGACTATGAAGTTGAATGGGAGAAATATGACCTCCTGCAGAACATTTGCATTTGAATATTCAGAACAGTTAAGGAATATAAGTAGATAATGAAAACATCAAAGAAGAAACATCATCTGTGAAAGTGCTAACAATAAATGAAAAGCAGAAGAAGGTATTGAACTTCATTGGATTCACCTTACCCTGTGACAAAAGGAACACATTTTAATTAAGGGAGAGTAAACAGAACAGTCAGCAAACCCATCCAGAAAGAGTTAGATTTCAAGCTATGTGGACAGGCTGTGATGTATTTTGATATACCTGGATGATTCACTGAGTCATCTGAGGAAGTTAAAGTCCTAATACATTGTCTATAATGTAGGTTGGTTTTCGTGGCTGTAAACATATTTGATATGCATTAAATATTCTGTCTCTCAGAGATTGCCAAGTTTCTTTGGATTTATGCTCTATTGAAGAGAAAGTTGGATTTAGTCTATTAAAAAAAAAAAAGCATCTACAAAGGTCTTTGCAGTGTGTTATTTGAGTTTTAGGATAGAGGGCAGAGTGGACATGACTAACAAATAGAAAGTAATTTCCAGAATTCCTTTTAAGTGTAGGAAAATCCCACAGTTAGTTAAATCTAGTGGATTTTTTCTACTCTCAGAACTTCAGTGGGATGATAAATATTATTTATCAAAAATGCAGCCTGAAATACAATAGTTATTACATGAAGCTTATATGGTAGTTAATGTCTCATTCTAACATCACTAGATATATCCTCAAATTATATATCAGTTGTGAAAAAAAAAAACCACTTCAAGCAATAGGTATTCTTTTATTTTAAGAAAGATACTATTTTGAAAAAATGAATTTTCAAAACTATGGTATCATTCAAAACAAGTTTATTGAGTATTCTTAAATATTGTGTGCTTTTGCTGATCTGACTGACGTGGGTAGAAAAGAGCTGTCACTATTTGGTGACAATATAACATGTATTTTGTAAATCCTTTCCTTTCTTTCTTTCTTTATTTAATTGTTTTGCTTCTAAATGCTCCCTATAGGAAATTAACTCTGCTTGTTCTTTTTCAAATACTATATTGCTTGAGAACTTTGACAAAATGTATAATGAAGGGTTTAGTCCCTAGTAATGAATTTCATGATCTTAACAATAAGATCCAACAAACAATTTGAAGTGATGTAGTGAATGCTGACTCTGTTGTCAAGCACATGCAGAGTCTGACTGGTCTAAATAATTACTGAAGTTTGGCAGAGATACAGTTTGCACAGCCCACTACGATGACACCTGCTGAGACTTTGCATTATTTTGAAAAATAATAGGTTCTTCCAAAGGAATGAATGCTTTATAATACAGTAATTGAATGCAGGCAGCAATACACAGAGCAACACTCTGTGTTCTTGAGAATCTCTTTACTTGGGGGTTGTGTTTTGTCAGCCATGTTATATTTTAAGGAATGCCAATTAGTCTTAGTATTATTGTTTGTTGAGTTCCTTCAAAGAAGACTCAGTAATAGACATTTGGGAGATGTGTTTGCAAAGGATAAAATATGTACTGCTACTGTATTATAATAATTGTTAATTTTTATCATTTGCATGAATGCTAAGTAGTGTCTGACTCTTTGAAGCTCTATGGACTATAGCTTGCCAGGCTCCTCTGTCCATGGGATTCTCCAGGGATTAATACTGGAATGGGTTGCCATGTCCTCTTCCAAGGGATCTTCTCAACTCAGGGATCAAGCCATGTCTCTTATGTCTCCTGCATTAGTAGGTTGGTTCTTTACCACTAACACCACCTGGGAAGCCCCATTTATTACTTATTTTGTATTATACAGTATATACATATATGTATATGTATATGTATATATGGACAAAAGGGGCTGAGGCAAGTTTATATAAGAGGCTGATTGTGGAAGTTTTTTTTTTTTTTTTTTCTTTCCCTACAATTTTGATTATCTATGTTTTTTGCTTTATCATGCTGACCTTCCTGTCTGAATTGAGCATGGTCCAGTACAGACAAGGACATAGAATATTTAGAATATATAGATAGCAATGATACCATACTTAGACACCTGGAAGAAACTTTTTCTCTCTTCATTGTCTTGAAGTACTAAAAATGCCACAGGAAAATAATTTCTGTAGCTTTTTTATTACAAGCAAGAGACTTGAGAGACAGAAACTTCATGCTTGGACCCCAGGCACTGTCCCTGCTGGGTTATTATTGGACATTTGAATGAATTAGACTGCTGGAATCTACCAGAAATAGCACTATACCTGTGTCTCAAGGAAAGATGTCTTTCTGTGGTTCCCAAAGTGAGACTCATTTTTAATTACGCTGCCTGGTATGAAATAAGAGGACACAAAGCTGGCACAATTTCCCATTCAGATGGTGAGGACTAGGTTAGGTCTAGGTCTTTTAGAAACTTTTAATATAATGTCTCTAAATGCAGAAGCTCATGGCGAGATGAGACAACATGGAAATGGAGCATGTGGGCCCATCATTAAAGAGCTGAGGGACTCAGGGTGATTCTGACTTTGCCGAATTATTTCTCATGTCAATGTCTCTGTTGTAATGTTTGCCTTACCAATTGCCCTTTCTACCTTCCAAATTTGGAAACTTTGGGCCATTTTTCTTTGTTGTCTGTTTTTCATGGGAAAGTGAAACTAGCTGTTAAAGTTGGGAGTGACAAGTAGCTAGAGGTGATTCCCTCCCCCCCCTTTATTGAGTATGAAACTGCAGCAGTTCTCCTCTGAAGTATTATCATTATTTACACGAAAGCAGTACAATGAAAGTTATCAGCCAGAAATCTCGTGTAATGTGACTTTTGTGCATTGCCTTATGACTGATCATCTACCTGAAAACATAGGCATTATAGGTCTATGTTTTTATTAACCACCACGTATTTATTCCTCGACCTCTCAAGAAAACGCAGACCCTTCTATAGAGGAAAAAACACCCAGTGTTTTATTTATTCAGAAAAAAATTCTCATCAACACAAATAAAACTTCCTTTTAACCATTTGTTGTTGAGTATCTAAAGTCACATCTGACTTTGCAACCCCATGGACTGTAGCCCACCAGTCTCCTCTGTCCATGGAATTTCCTAGGCAAGAATACTGGAGTGTGTTGCCATTTCCTTTTCCAGGTGATCTTCCTGACCCAGGTATTGAACGTTCATCTCCTGCATTGGCAGGTGAATTCTTTACCACTGAGCCACCAGGGAAGGCCATGATATATTATATATATATATACATATTTCATTTAATCCTCATTTTTTGTTAAACCTATACCATAAAGAGGGGGAAAGTGAGGTATGCAATAACTAAGTAACTAGGCCCGGTCATAAGGCTAAAAGTTGGCTGACCTAATATTTACACAAATGCAGTCTGGAACCATTGTTCAAGATTTTAATCATTATGTCCTAGGGCCTCCAGAGAAAAATACCAAATTTCAGCAGGTATATTAAGTTTTTGATCTAATTATTAGTTTAAATTACCCAAATTAAATTATTTAAATTAAAATAATGAGGCACCTGTGTATGCATGCTCAGTCATGGCCAACTTTTTGCAGCTGTATGAACTATAGCCCACAAAACTCCTCTGAACATAGTATTCTCCAGGCAAGAATACTGGAGTGGGTAGCCATTTCCTCCTCCAGGGGATATTCCTGATTCAGGGATCAAATTGAAGGCTCCTACACCTCCTGCATTGGCAGGTTCATTCTTTTACCACAGAGCCACATGGGAAGCCCATAATGTGACTGAAAAATCAATATTTGTAGAAAACATTCAATGGCAGTTGTAATATATAGATTACTTTCATACATTATAATGGTTTTCTAATTTGGCTCAAATTTTTTTGAGTAAAATTTAGTAATATATGGAAAGTTCTTTTAAATATTTTCTTTGAGAAAATAATGGTAGTTCTAATATAATTTTTCAAGGAAATAATTAGAAAGAAATATGTAAGCACCATGCAAATATAATTTCTATATTTTTCCCTGTATTATCATATATATACACATAGTACACATGCATATATATAATTTACATATATGAATATAACACATAAAATGATTATTTTTTGGAATACAAACATATATATCTAATTCTCCGTACTGATCCCATTTTATACTCTATCTGGAAAGATATTGATTAAAATATTCAAAGTTACTATGTTTTATTACTATGTAGTTTTGTTTTCTTTACTGTTTATTTTATTCAGTGAAAATGCACATGGTTTATAGTAAATAATAGAAATAATTTTGAGGCAAGTGAAAAATAATCCCCTGGAGAAAGGAATGGGAACCCACTCGAGTATTGTCTGGAGAACTCCATAGACAGATGACCTGATTGGCTACAGTCCATACGGTCACCACAGAGTTGGACATGACTGACTAACACTTTCACTTTCAAACCTCACTGTGGAGTGAACTCTTGTCCCCAGTGTCAGTATAGATCTCTGAGTTCCACACTGACCCTCTGCAGTCTCTTCACCTCAAGGGCTACAGGTCCATGGTTGCTCTCTCCAATGAGTTCTCTTAAATTTCTTAAAGCAAGAAGTGGGGGATAGGAAAACATTTAAGTGCTATTCCCACTGTGTTGGGTCTCTGGAAAGGATAAAGGTCTGTGACAAGCCCACTCTGACGATACTACCGCTGCTGTCACTCTATGATGGCACAGGGAACTCCATGGACACTTCTTCCTATAGCGGCTTGCTCCTGCTCTCTCCTGCTTCCTGCCTAAGGTTAAAATCCTTTAAAACTATTTTGGAATTCTCATGTAAACTTTAGCAAAAATTTGCAGATAATTTCTGTCAAAGTTATTCACCAAATTTATATTTTCAAATTGAATATGATTGAATATGGTATTTATCATTAATTTGGTTAACAGCTTTGGGAATTAAGATTCAGATAATATGTGAAGGTGGGATTTTCATCTGATTTTGATCTATAATAACACAGTTCAGTTCAGTTCAGTTCAGTAGCTCAGTCATGTCCGACTCTTTGTGACCCCATGAATCGCAGAACGCCAGGCCTCCCTGTTCATCACCATCTCCCGAAGTTCACTCAGACTCATGTCCATCGAGTCCGTGATGCCACCCAGCCATCACATCCTCGGTCACCCCCTTCTCCTCCTGCCCCCAATCCCTCCCAGCATCAGGGTCTTTTCCAATGAGTCAACTCTTTGCATGAGGTGGCCAAAGTACTGGAGTTTCAGCTTTAGCATCATTTCTTCCAAAGAAATCCCAGGGCTGATCTCCTTCAGAATGGACTGGTTGGATCTCCTTGCAGTCCAAGGGACTCTCAAGTGTCTTCTCCAACACCACAGTTCAAAAGCATCAATTCTTCAGCGCTCAGCCTTCTTCACAGTCCAACTCTCACATCCATACATGACCACAGGAAAAACCATAGCCTTGACTAGACGGACCTTAGTTGGCAAAGTAATGTCTCTGCTTTTGAATATGCTGTCTAGGTGGATCATAACTTTTCTTCCAAGGAGTAAGCGTCTTTTAATTTCATGGCTGCAGTCACCATCAGCAGTGATTTTGGAGCCCCAAAAAATAAAGTTTGACACTGTTTCCACTGTTTCCCCATCTATTTCCCATGAAGTGATGGGACCGGATGCCATGATCTTCATTTTCTGAATGTTGAGCTTTAAGCCAACTTTTTGGCTCTCCTCTTTCACTTTCATCAAGAGGCTTTTTAGTTCCTCTTCACTTTCTACCATAAGGGTGGTGTCATCTGCATATCTAAGGTTATTGATATTTCTCCCAGAAATCTTGATTCCAGCTTGTGTTTCTTCCAGTCCAGCATTTCTCATGATGTACTCTGCATATTAATTAAATAAGCAGGGTGACAATATACAGCCTTGACGTACTCCTTTTCCTATTTGAAACCAGTCTGTTGTTCCATGTCCAGTTCTAACTGTTGCTTCCTGACCTGCATACAGATTTCTCAAAAGGCAGGTTAGGTGGTCTAGTATTCCCATCTCTTTCAGAATTTTCCACAGTTTATTGTGATCCACACAGTCAAAGGCTTTGGCATAGTCAATACATAGATATTATTTTGAATATAAAGGCTTGTTAAACCTCTAACATATAAGCCTTTTGAGGTAAAGGGTATTCTATCTATGGAATGTATCTCTCTATGTAAATCTACTTCTTACCTATCAAAAACAAAACAAAAAGCAACTTCTAGTGTAAGAAAATTTGGATGTAAGTTTTTAAAGTGTTACCTCTGATTGAATTTCTTGTTAGTGTTTTCTATCTCTCCTCCAGTAAATTTTGGCATTAGAAGTTTTCTGATAAATACAGTCATTAAATTTTCAACATTCTTGATATCAATTGGCAAATGGATCCTCTTGTGTTGGTTTGGTCCAGGGTGTAGATGGGCATTGTTCCTAGTGTAGGCATGTTGCTTACAAGTCAGAGGTATCTCCATCACAGGGAAAGGGAGAGTACTGATGTTTAAGAAGTTAATTCATAGGGTTCATAGGAAAGTGAAATAATTTAAAACCTAGGCAAATTTGATATACTTAGGCTGGGACTTCTTGGGAAAGGAAACAGGAACTGGCACATCTACAAACCCAAGAATTCCAGAAAACTTAAGTAATAAAAACATATTAAAATCATAACATAAAAAAATTTAATACCAGTTAAT
>SJYT01020094.1:0-13083 GCA_006410635.1 Cephalophus harveyi | reverse complement strand
AGATGATAAAACATTATTTGTATAGTTGTCTGTGAGAATGTTCTGGGAGAGATAAGCTTTTGAATTGGCAAATTGAGGAAAGATCACCCTCTCCAATGAGCATGGGCATCATACCATCCATTGAGGACCCGAATAGGACAAAATAGATGGAGGAAGGGTGAATATAATCTCTTTACTTGAGCTGGGACATCCATCTGCTCCTGCACTCAGGCCTTGATACTTTTGGTTCCTGGACTTTGGACCCAAATAGAATTTGCATCATCAATCCCCCATTCTCAGTCACATGTACTTGAACTGAATTCCACCACTAGCTTTCTTGGTTCTCTGGTCTGCCAACAGTTAACTGTGGGATGACTCAAGATACATAATTATGTAAGCCAAATGTTAAAATAACTCTCCTGCTATATATGGAGAAGGAAATGGCAACCCACTCCCAGTAGGCTTAGCTGGAAAATTCCATGAATGGAGGAGCCTGTTAGGCTACAGCCCATGAGGTTGTGAAGAGTTTGACATGACTGAGAGACTTCACTTTCAGTTTTCACTTTCATGCATTGGAGAAGGAAATGGCAACCCACTCCAGTATTCTTGCCTGGAGAATCTCAGGGATGGTGGAGTCTGGTGGGCTGCCGTCTATGGGGTCACACAAAGTTGGACATGACTGAAGTGACTTAGCAGCATCAGCAGCCTGTTATATATGTATCTCTGTATCTATCTAATCTCTCTTATTACTTCAATTTCTCAGGGAAACTCTGATTAATTAACATATTACCATAGACTTTTGGACATCTATTACATTTGTTGGAAGGTTCAAGAAAGTTTAGGCTGTTCTGGATTGAATACTATAAGATGTCAGATATAACTTGAAGATTAAGTTGTTGTTTTTTTAATCTTGAATGCCAGAGGAACAGTGAGGGGCTGGGATGGTCATTGAAGAAGACATTATGAGAAGAAGGGCATGTTTGGTCATGCTTTCATATTTGCAAAGTACATTTACTTTTGTCCTTTTTTCTCTTGATCTATGGCAGTCAGAGAGAGCTCTTGTCTGATGTTGATGTTATGAAAAAAATTGTGTCAATAAGAGAACGCCATAGCTAAACTAGTAGAAACAGCTACCAGATGCTATTTACTATCTTTCTGAAAACAATGAGATAAGATTTATTGAATACATTTTGCAAGAGAGCCAGTTCTGAGATGCGTTTGTATGGTTTGCTTGTGGAGAGTCCAAATATATCAAGCAATTCATCTCAATTAGTTGTGGCCATCTTGATAATGAATCCTTAAATTGGCCCTTGCTGGTTCCTGTCCTTGTACTTCACTCTGCCCTATTTCTTTGAAATTATCTTTCTTCAGAATCTCCCTCAGACTCTGTTTTCTGATGAACCTGTGTATGACAGTGGCTACCAGGAAGGATCCTAAATAGTAGATGTCCAGGATGGATTTTTACCTACATTACTCCTCACTCTGACAACCAAAAGGACCATATTACTGGTGGTAATTAGGTTTCCTATTTCTCCTGTATGTAACACAACATAAATGCTAAGTTCCCATCTGTAATTAATTTGTATGAGAAACACTGGAGCACAATGTGCCACAATAAGCTTTGACTTTGCTGCTTGAACATTATAGTAGCAATAATTATGACAATTGTTGAATGGCTTAGCTTTTTAATAACTGCATTTGAAGTTTGGTCAAAAGAAAATTACAGTACCCTGGAAGACATTTGCTCACTTAGGGAAAGCTGTAAAGGTAGAGGGCTTCTATTTCAGGTTTTAAGCAGACCCACATCTCCTGCAGCCAGTATAAATCTAGCTTAAGGTTTTGAGGTGATGGCACCCCACTCCTGTACTCTTGCCCGGAAAATCCCATGGATGGAGGAGCCTGGTAGGCTGCGGTCTATGGGGTCGCTAAGAGTCGGACACAACTGAGCAACTTCACTTTTACTTTTCACTTTCATGCATTGGAGAAGGAAATGGCAACCCACTACAGTGTTCTTGCCTGGAGAATCCCAGGGACAGAGGAGCCTGGTGGCTTGCCGTCATGGGGTCGCACAGAGTCGGACACAACTGAAGTGACTTAGCAGCAGCAGCAGCAACAAAACTTCAGTGTAACTCTATGTCCAGTCTTAATAGGTTTCCTGTGTCAAAGGCTTGGAAAACCCTGGGAAGAGTGAGACCTAGGACAGTGGCATCTGGATAAGTGAGCTTGAAAATTTTGAACCCTTCAGATTCTCTGGAATCCTCTAGGGTGGGAAACATAATTCTCTCCCACTTTCCTGAAGAAGGCAGCAGGTATTTTTCTTGGGACTGTACAAAGAGCTCACATAGGGCAAGTGTTTTCATGGATTTTTCTTGAGATTTTCAAAATAGTCAATTGCAATCTTCATTGTCTCTTTGTTAAAAGAGGTTTTTCACGCATTGGAGAAGGAAATGGCAACCCACTCCAGTGTTCTTGCCTGGAGAATCCCAGGGACAGAGGAGCCTGGTGTCTTGCTGTCATGGGGTTGCACAGAGTCGGACACGACTGAAGTGACTTAGCAGCAGCAGCAGCAACAAAACTTCAGTGTAAACTCTATGTCCAGTCTTAATAGGTTTCCTGTGTCAAAGGCTTGGAAAACCCTGGCAAGAGTGAGACCTAGGACAGTGGCATCTGGATAAGTGAGCTTGAAAATTTTGAACCCTTCAGATTCTCTGGAATCCTCTAGGGTGGGAAACATAATTCTCTCCCACTTTCCTGAAGAAGGCAGCAGGTATTTTTCTTGGGACTGTACAAAGAGCTCAAATAGGGCAAGTGTTTTCATGGATTTTTCTTGAGATTTTCAAAATAGTCAATTGCAATCTTCATTGTCTCTTTGTTAAAAGAGGTGGATCTTATAGTAACCCAAGTTATAAAGTAAAGCCCTTGCTCTGACAAGAAATAATCTATGTACTGAAAGAATTACATGGGCTAGCCAATGTAAGAGACTAATAGATAGGCATTATCAGGGACTAATACCTATCTACTAGGTAGGTAGGTAAGTACATTTGGAGTAGCTAATGACGTTGTTGTTTTACCATGAGAATAGAGAAGATCTGATAATGGTTAATGTCATGGTCTGGGTGCGGGTTAGAAAAGAATTTCCAGACATGAGACAGAATGAGAAGGAAATAAAGTTTATTAGAATGGGAGACACTGTTAGAACAGTGGACCAGCTCAAGGCCAGATATGGAACAGGGGTCTTTAGTCCACTTTTATGCTGAGGGTACAAGTTGTGGGATAGGGGTCTTGTGAGTCATTTGCTGATTGGATGAGGCACGTATACTGGGTTGGGGGGAAGAGTAAGGCAAATACCTCCTCCCTATGAGGTAGGAGGGGAGACAGGTTATACTGTTCCATTAATAGTTACAACATGGGGGAGGGAAGGACAACAAGGGTCTGCTTTTTCCATTCCATTCCATCCCATTCCATTCCAAGACTCCCCTTGGTTTAATCTGCTCTTTCATCCTTGGGTCACCACAGTTAACAGAACATATTGACATGAGGGCACTAAATCATTTCTCAAGATATAAAGGTTTTTTAAAATACCTGTAGACAATATTAATATTTTCCTGAGATGGTTTCTCAAAGTTTGATATAAAGACAGCTCTGGAAAATGAAGTAGAGATGCTAGAACTTCCTTGGCATGAACATTCAGATTAAGCAAACAATTTTAGAATGGGATTATTTTGAAATATATGAGAATGTATTTTCTCTAATGCAGTTATGTATAGGAAAGCCTATGCATACCATTTTCCTACAGGAAAGAGAAATATGCTACTCACAGGCTTTGAAGGAAGAGGGTAGTGTTTATTGCTTATTGGACTCTCTGGGTTTCTGGAATGGCAGAAGCCCAATTGTATCACTTGTGAATTAGAGTCAAGGCCTGAATGAAGATTATGGTGCTTTGTTCCACAAGGATGTATAGTGATGGCTAATAGAATTTAGTGTCCTTGAGGCAAAATAGACAGATGCCCAAATATAGTATTTATCAACTGGATCAATATTGATCAAGTACAGTATCAATAAGGTTTTAAATTGAGATCTGGCAAGCAGATATCTGGTGGTAGCCTCTGCAGTGAAAGGTGACAATACTTTAATTAGTTATGTTTCTAAATCAGTTCATAGATTAACAACTATTAAGTTGTTAATAGACAAGGGAAAGGGTTGGGTTCCATTGAGAAAGAACCTGGAATATCACCTTAACTACACATGATCTCCAGCTTGAAAGCAAATTGGAAGCCAAGGGGACCTGTGGATATTTTCTCTGGTAACTGCACACTGGTGAAGAGGAAAAAACTGCTGTGCCATTTAAAATAGCTGACACGACAACATATAGATAAAACAACAGACTTTAATTCCGCCAATTTTTTGATTGGTAACATAGTTTAAAAATTATTAATAGGAAGGAATGTTAGCACATATTTTCTTTTTGAGATTCTTTAGTTTTAAGCCTTCAAAACAAAAATAAATGCAAATCAGTACTTGAGAGCTTTAACTCATTCATCTTCACACTAATTTAAAAGACAGTCATTATTTTTAGCTTTTGACTGCCTTCGTTCTTCTGAGATCTTTATATTCGTTCAAATGTAAAGTACATCTTTTTATTCTTTCAAAAGCAAGGCAGCTACTTTGTTCTTTTTCATAATTGTCACTTATTTACATTTGCAATATGTTCCCTTTCTTACTCTATCAGCATATTTATCATGAGATTTAGTTCTATTTATTTCATTACCTTATTATCTGTTATAAATTTTATGTTGCTTTATATTACATGTATGTGCAACTTAGAATGGAATTCATTTGGGGCTACATTTTTTCCTCCCTATNTAATTGTCACTTATTTACATTTGCAATATGTTCCCTTTCTTACTCCATCAGCATATTTATCATGAGATTTATTTCTATTTATTTCATTACCTTATTATCTGTTATAAATTTTATGTTGCTTTATATTACATGTTTGTGCAACTTAGAATGGAGTTCATTTGGGGCTACATTTTTTCTTCCCTATGACTCAAACACAGTAATAGCTGTCTTTATGGGTAAGAACCACAGGGCATTGGTTACATATACAAGCCTTTTTTTGTTGTTGTTATATTCTTTTTTTTTTAATTTAAATTTATTTATTTTAATTGGAGGCTAATTACTTTGCAATATTGTATTCATTAAAGCTCTTAAATTCTTGCCAGAAACACCTCAAGGACAGAGGAGCCTGGCGGGCTGCAGTACAAAGGGTTGCAAAGAGTTGGACACCACTGAGCTGCTAAACACAAAAACCTTTAAACTGTCAGCCTTAAGTTTCCCATTCCATTGTCAATTGCCAGATTTACTTTGGCCTTTTAATAAAGAAAGCTCTACTCTGGTCTAGATGGAAATTTCTTACCCAGGTTGTGTTTAATCCCCAGACTGATGTGGAGAAAGAAAAACCCCTATTCTGGTACTTCCCACCTTGGCCACATCCAAGTGTATTTGCTCATAAACAATCCTATTGCTTTCTTCACCTGCTTTATTATTTCCAGCCTTTCCTAAATTTACATAATAATTGCTGCTCTGTTTTGCTATTCCTATTCCGGTAAATACTAGACTTGTAGCTCCAGAATACAATTAGTCCTATCTACTCTTCTGGTCAAGGCTTTCCTGATGGCTTAGCAGGTAAAGAATCCGCCTGCAATGCAGAAAGCACAGGAGACATGCGTTCAACCCCTGGGTCAGGAAGATCTGGAGGAGAAAACAGCAATCCACCCCAATATTCTTGCATGAAAAATCCCAGTGACAGAAGACCCTGGTGGGCTACAGCCCAAAGGGTCACAAAGAGTCAGACATGACTGAGCAAATAAACATGCAGGGCTATCATTATCAGTTTGAATTTTTTCTAAGCTGTACTGGTGGTAGGCAAATTTATAGATGCCTCATTCAGGTTTCAGCAACAGTTACACGTCCCCATATTGCTACATTGATCTAACTCAATTTGGATGTAATATAAGGCATTTACCTTAAAGTAGATTTTGGTAAAAAGACAATGATTTACTTCTTTCTTAACAAAGAAAAAAAAACATATTCCTTTCCCTTGTTTTCCAGTGTAGTTTAGTTGTTGAAAATTTCATCATATCATAGCCTGTCTCTATGACATGTATACCATTTGATCAACAAATTCAGTTAATCAAATGAGGACATTCTAGAAAACTGACAATTCAATAATTAAATGTGGAACTGAAGCTTTTCATAGGAATGCTATTATTGACATTTTTTCTCATATACTTAACAACAGTCTCTTACATTTATGGATTTTATTTTTCTCTAGTATATAATACACTACAATGTATTTAAATAATATGACAAAATTAATAGATCCTAGAGTTTCCAAATGATGCCATTGAATATAAAGATGCTGTCAAGCTGAAATATGACCTTGAATAAATTTGCCAAATTTTTGTTAAATCCAAATATATTTATTTTTCTCCTGCAAATTATTCTGTTGAACACAGTACTGATAATAGGAAAAAATTAATCCAGCCAAAGACTATCATAGTATCTCAGCTTTATCCTTTAACCTTGAAGCATTTAATATTGCTGTTGCTATTGGACTCTGTGTATGTATGTGTGTCTGTGTGGGTGTGCACGTGTGTATCTGTATGCATTTTCCCAGGAGACAGCCAACTTTTTTTTTTGCATTTGTCTCTTGATTATGTTAAAAAATGTTTTTCTCCAGGTGTTAAACAAGGGGATATGTTATCAAGACGAAATTTCTCCTGTGGAATTTTATAGTTTTAGATGATGAGCAGATTCTATAGGTTACTATCATAAATATGACAATTGTAACACATTATTGATGTACCTCTAATATTCTAAATATGTTTTACTGAACATTCTAAATAAGTTTTACTGAACTTATAAAAGTAAAATTGTAGAATAAAAGCTAGTTTAAGAGTATATTTTAATGATGTACAATGTCATGTTGCTTATAATAAAATCTACACTTTGCCACTGGAGATGTGTATAAGAGACAGGGAAAACCCTGGCTTCAACGCCATCCTCCCAAACCACCCCACCCTGGCCCTCCCCCACAGAGTCCAAAAGACCGCTCCACACATCTGCATCTCCCTTGCTGTCTCACATACAGGATTATCATTACCATCTTTCTAAAGTCCATATATATGCATTAGTATACTATATTGGTGTTTTTCTTTCTGGCTTACTTCACTCTGTATAATCGGCTCCAGTTTCATCCACCTCATTAGAACTGATTCAAATATATTCTTTTTAATGGCTGAGTAATACTCCATTGTGTATATGTACCACAGCTTTCTTATCCATTCGCCTGCTGATGGACATCTAGGTTCTTTCCATGTCCTGGCTATTATAAACAGTGCTGCGATGAACATTGGGGTACACATGTCTCTTTTAATTCTGGTTTCCTCTGTGTGTATGCCCAGCAGTGGGGTTGCTGGGTTATATGGCAGTTCTGTTTTCAGTTTTTTAAGGAATCTCCACACTGTTCTCCATAGTGGCTGTACTAGTTTGCATTCCCACCAACAGTGTAAGAAGGTTCCCTTTTCTCCACACCCTCTCCAGCATTTATTGCTTGTAGACTTTTGGACAGCAGCCATTCTGACTGGCATGAAATGGTACCTCACTATGGTTTTGATTTGCATTTCTCTAATAATGAGTGGTGTTGAGCATCTTTTCATGTGTTTGTTAGCCATCCGTATGTCATCTTTGGATAAATGTCTGTTTAGTTTTTTAGCTCATTTTTTGATCGGGCCATTTATTTTTCTGGAGTTGAGCAGCAGGAGTGCTTGTATATTTTTGAGATTAATTCATTGTCAGTTGCTTCATTTGCTATTATTTTCTCCCATTCTGAAGGCTGTCTATTCACCTTGCTTATAGTTTCCTTTGTTGTGTGGAAGCTTTTAATTTTAATTAGGTCCCTTTTGTTTATTTTTGCTTTTATTTCCAATATTCTAGGAGGTGGGTCATAGAGGATCCTGCTGTGATTTATGTTGGAGAGTGTTTTGCCTATGTTCTAGGAGTTTTATAGTTCCTGGTATACGTTTAGATCTTTAATCCATTTTGAGTTTATTTTTGTGTATGGTGTTAGAAAGTGTTCTAGTTTCATTCTTTTACAAGTGCTTGACCAGTTTTCCCAGCACCACTTGTTAAATAGATTGTCTTTTCTCCATTGTATATTCTTTCCTCCTTTGTCAAAGATAAGGTATCCATAGGTCGTGGATTTATCTCTGGGTTTTCTATTTTGTTCCATTGATCCATATTTCTGTCTTTGTGCCAGTACCATACTGTGTTGATGACTGTGGCTTGTAGTAGAGCCTGAAGTCAGGCAGGTTGATTCCTCCAGTTCCATTCTTCTTTCTCAAGATTGTTTTGGCTATTAGAGATTTTTTGTATTTCCATACAAATTGAGAAACTATTTGTTCTAGCTCTGTGAAAAACATCATTGGTAGCTTGATAAGGATTGCATTGAATCTACAGATTGCTTTGGGTATTATATTCATTTTCACTGTATTGATTCTTCTGATCCATGAACATGGTATATTTCTCCATCTATTAGTGTCTTTGATTTCTTTCACCAGTGTTTTATAGTTTTCTATATATAGGTCTTTTGTTTCTTTAGGAAGATATATTCCTAAGTATTTTATTGTTTTCATTGCAATGGTGAATGGAAATAGTATACTCATTTTCACTATATTGATTCTTCCAATCCATGAACATGGTATATTTCTCCATCTATTAGTGTCTTTGATTTCTTTCACCAGTGTTTTATAGTTTTCTATATATAGGTCTTTTGTTTCTTTAGGAAGATATATTCCTAAGTATTTTATTGTTTTCATTGCAATGGTGAATGGAATTGTTTCTTTAATTTCTCTATTTTCTCATAATTAGTGTATAGGAATGCAAGGGATTTCTGTGTGTTGATTTCGTATTTTAAAAGCAACAATCAATTAAATGGATTTCCAATCTGATATTGTTTTGCACACAGTTACAATATTCAGTTATTTGACATCATTTTACAATATATTTATTATCTCAATAACTTTGGAGAGATGAAAGTAGCTCTAGTATCACATGTTAGTGAAAACTTTACTATTCCTATTTTCTATGATAAGAAGTTGCATTTTGATAAAACAAATGATTACAAACATTTCTTCTATCAACACTACCTCTTAGTATCTTGACTGTACTAATAGTCAAATATGAGGTCATTCTGTATATAAAATCTATGCTTATATTGCAGAAAATCATTCTTTGATTTTGAAGGAGTAATAATGTTGCAGGAAGGGGACCCCTTCCAGGGCCTGACACTGGGTTCTTGTCTAACCCTCAGAAATGAATTGTCCGAGGAGACACATGTCCTGACACAGCAAGAAATTGTATTGGGAAAGGACACCTGGGTGCTCTTTCGCAATAAAATTTCTTGCAGTAGGGTAAGGAAAACCAGGAGAACAGCTCTGCCAAGTAGCTCGCAGTTTTGGGTTTTATGGTGGTGGGATTAGTTTCCCCCGTTGTCTTTAGCCAATCATTCTGACTCAGAGTCCTTCCAGGAGAAGGCAATGGCACCCCACTCCAGTACTCTTGCCTGGAAAATCCCATGGATGGAGGAGCCTGGTAGGCTGCAGTCCATGGGGTCACTAAGAGTTGGACACGACTGAGCGACTTCACTTTGACTTTTCACTTTCATGCATTGGAGAAGGAAATGGCAACCCATTCCAGTGTTCTTGCCTAGAGAATCCCAGGGTTGGGGGAGCCTGGTGGGCTTCTGTCTATGGGGTCACACAGAGTCAGACACAACTGAAGCGACTTAGCAGCAGCAGCAGCAGCAGCAGCAGAGTCCTTCCTGGTGGTGCATGCCTTGTTTAGCCAGATGAATGCCAGAGAGAAGGATTCTGGGAAGTGGTTGGACTGGGGTGTCTCCTTTTGACCTTTCCTGAACTCTTTTGGTTGGCAGTGTCTTATTAGTTCTGTGTTCCTTACCAGGACCGCCTGCAAAACAATTCATGCAAATGGTTACTATGGTGCCTGACCAGGGTGGGTAGTTTCAGTCAGTGTGCTTCCCCTAACAAGGAGAAGAAAATATTTAAAGGACAGCAACACAAATTAAGAAGTATGTCATAATTTTCATGACCTAATGAATATGCCAGAAATAAATTCAATAATTAATATTTTATTTTAAAATAAATATTATGAATAATATTTATACTTCTAGTTAATGTTGGAGTATATACTTTTGATAGGGTGCCTTTTAGGGATATTAATTTATTTCCAGGTTTATCCCTACAGGAATCTCAAAAGAATGAAAAGCTAAATCTTATACTCAAGATTTGCCTTACCTTGTCCAAAAATAGTGGTATTGCATTCACCCTGAATACTTCCACCATTGATGGTGGAAGTATAAAGTAGTTAGAATTTTTTCCCGGTCTCATAGACTTTTCTAAGCTTGATTCTCTAGGCATCACTGAGATTCTGTGAATTATTTCCTACACTTTACTTAATTGATGTTCAACTTAAACAAGATAGAGTAAGTTGTTTTAGTAACACACATCGGACAGATGAATCATTTCAGCCTGGTTTAAGTGAGAGCAATGTTGTTGAAGTTTTCCAAATGGAAGGTTTCACAGAATGTGCCATGCTTGGTAATTGCTAAAAGTTAATTAGCAATGATTTAATAACTTTAATATCTACCTGAAGAATATTTTTTCTTGAATTTATTAACAATGTCAAGGTCACTTGACTTTTTCCTTTTCTTTCATTGGCTTATGTATCAAAATGTAAGATTTTCCCTGTAAACTGTGTAGAGGTATGCAGTACTGTTACACATAAGGGAGGAAAAATGACAAGCTGCACCATTTCCCAGGGAAACAACACATATGAAGTTGCTTGACCAGTGTCAGAAATTTTATACAATTTGAGGAAATGAGAAAAGATCATAAACTAAAAATAATATTCTCTGTTTCTGCAGAGCACTGAGAACATGTTAATGTCAAATTTCCTGTAAGGGTCATATAATCTACCTTTTTTGAGAGATGCTGCTTCTGCTGCTGCTAAGTCGCTTCAGTTATGTCCAACTCTTAGCGACCCTATGGACTGTAGCCTGCCAGGCTCCTCTGTCCATAGACTTCTTCAGGCAAAAATAGTGGAGTGGGTTGCCACTTCGTTCTCCTGTGAGAGATGCCACAAGTTGAGAAATTAAATATATGTCATTGACAAATAATCAAATCATCTTGAGCTGATTTTTAAATTATGCACAAGAAGAGCAGCTAATTATGTGCAAAAGTTTAAGACTCAACTGACAGAATATTTTTTAAGTGACCCTGAGATTAATACTGTTCATGGGGTTCTCAAGGCAAGAATACTGAAGTGGCTTGCCATTCCCTTCTCCAGTGGACCACGTTCTGTCAGCCCTCTCCACCATGACCCGCCCATCTTGGGTTGCCCTGCAGGCATGGCTTGGTTTCATTGAGTTAGACAAGGCTGTGGTCCTAGTGTGATTAGATTGACTAGTTTTCTGTGAGTATGGTTTCAGTATGTCTGCCCTCTGATGCCCTCTTGCAACACCTACCATCTTACTTGGGTTTCTCTTACCTTGGGTGTGGAGTATCTCTTCATGGCTGCTTCAGCAAAGCACAGCCACTGCTTCTTACCTTGGACGAGGGGTATCTCCTTACCGCCGCCGTTCCTGACCTTCAACGTGGGGTAGATCCTCTAGGCCCTCCTGCGCCTGATCCTTGGGTTGCTCCTCCCGACTGCTGGCCCTGGCCTCGGGCGTGGGTGGCTCCTCCCAGCTGCCGCCCCTGGCCTCGGGCTCAGGCTCAGGGTGGCTCCTCAGGGTCACTAAAAAAAAAAAAAAAACAGAAATACTCATTCATGCTATTTACAGTTTTATTCAACTATATGTGCTCATTTCTTTTCAGTGTTTGCCAAGCTAAAAATCAAAGTGCTTATGGTGGGAAAGTACTATTTTGGAATATCTATTACCAAATTACATTTCTCATAAGAGAATAACTTCTCCGATTGATAAGAAAGTCTTCTTCTCCAAATCTACATAAGAAAATACCTATGTACTTGCAGATAATATTAAAATTGCATTTCAGTATCTTCTAAAGGTCATCCCCAATACTGAAAGGCTTTTTCATATTTACTGTGAGATTCTTAAGCATAATGGTATTAAATTATAGACCTCATGAGAACAGGGGTTGAGGACATCATGTTTACAACTGTTTTCAAGTACCTGGCATGGTGCCTGGTACAAAAATATTCAATAAATATTTATTGGCTGAATAAAGGAATACATGAATGAAGGATAAAGACAATAAAACATCTGACCTAAAGCTGAGATTTTTACATCTGATTTTAATATCGATTATATGGTTTAAACTGAAGAAAATTTGTCTTATTCTGGATTAATTAAAAGTATATTATAGTAATAAGTAACAATGCACACTTAAAATGTTAAGCCTAGTCTTTCAACATTTTATAGAAGATAAAAGCTAATATTAAAGTTGAAAATATTTTATTTACTGAAATAAGAAAAGGAAGCAATTCTTCTCATATTGTTAAAGAAGAAGAATTCTGTAAATGGTCACTCTGGCATAAGAAACCTAGATGAAAAAGTGTTGTTTTCCGGAACTGAAAAATATCTCCAGACAGCTATTTTGTTTAAATATCAGTGCAAATCTCAAGGGAAACATATGGAAGGAAAATGTGAAGTAGCTAGAGCTCACAGGACAACAGGTCTACACAAATCTTAACAGTCTATTTTAGCAACAATCTCATTGGAGAGCCATTTCAGTTATTTACTACAATCTATAAAGCCTTTAAATGGTTACCTCAATGCTCACCTCTTCTCCAGGGGACCATCCTGGCTATGGTAGTGAATTAGAGACCATTTTTTACAGTTCAAATTCATTTTTTTTTTCAATATGTAGAGATAACTTCAAAGAAGATATTAGTCCGTTACAGCTAAACTTATAAGCAAATTCATAATTTGAAATGGGTATGTATTAAACCAGTTCATGAGATATCTAAAATTTCATAGTCATAGCTTTTAAATGTTCA
>SJYT01020088.1:0-11976 GCA_006410635.1 Cephalophus harveyi | reverse complement strand
CCTGGCGTGCTGCGATTCATGGGGTTGCAAAGAGTCGGACACGACTGAGCAACTGAACTGAACTGAACTAAAGTAGAGAAAGTATAAATCCCAATCAATGGTGGTGAAATGCAGAGGAATTTATTATCCTGTGTTTCAAAAGTCATGGAATTTGACATCAAATGTCCCAAGTTTAAGTTTTAGGTCTCAATTATTTTGGTGATCCTCAGGTTGTTTAATCACTTGCTTTCCTCATTAGTAAAATAAGGGCAAAAATATTTTTGCAAAAAAGTTGTGGTGAGAAACAAATGGTAATCCAGCAAGATAACCATGTACACTGGGAGTACTTGTTGGCTGCTATTATTATTCAGATAACACTACACTGTATGTTTTATTTTGTGTTTCTTAATAAGTATCATGAGCCCAATTCATTCTCCCTTCCAATAATGGTGAACTATTCCTTATGATTACTTGGATAAAAGAGAAGAAAAATTGCCTGTATAGGAACACCTCTCATTCTGCCTCTTCCAAAACCAAATCTTTTCAGCTGCATCAGTCTCCTGTTCCCACAGAAGCATGTTCATTATTGCTACCATACTACTCACCTCATCTATGTGCTCCTTTCAAAGCGCAAAAGTGTATTGAGGACCTATTAGATTCTGAAGGCACTAAACATCAGGATTAGACTCTTCTTTTTTTTTTTTTTTAATTTTATTTTTACTTTATTTTACTTTACAATACCGTATTGGTTTTGCCATACATTGACATGAATCCACCAAGGGTGTATATTAGCTCCCAATCCCGAATCCCCCTCCCACCTCCCACCCCACATCATCTCTCTGGCTCATCCCTGTGGGGGACTCTTCTTAATGTTATGTGGCAGCCTGGATGGGAAGGGAGTTTTGGGGAGAATGGATACACGTATATATATGGCTGAGTCCCTTCACTGTCCATCTGAACTATCACAACATTGTTAATCAGCTCCCCAGGTGCACTAGTGGTTCAAAACCTGCCTGCCAATGCAAGAGACACAGGAGACATGGGTTCAGTCCCTGGGTTGGGAAGATTCCCTGGAGGAGAGCATGGCAATCCATTCCAGTATTCTTGCCTGGAGAATCCCAGGATGGAGGAGCCTGGTGGGCTCTATTTCATAGGATCGCAAAGAGTTGGACAGGACTGAAGTGAGTTAGCGTGCACTGGAATGCAAAAGTAGGAAGTCAAGAAACGCCTGGAGTAACAGGCAAATTTGGCCTTGGAATGCGGAATGAAGCAGGGCAAAGACTAATAGAGTTCTGCCAAGAGAACACACTGGTCATAGCAAACACCCTTTTCCAACAACACAAGAGAAGGCTCTACACATGGACATCACCAGATGACCAACAGCAAAATCTGATTATAGCCTTTGCAGCCAAAGATGGAGAAGCTCTATACAGTCAGCAAAAACAAGACCAGGAGCTGACTGTGGCTCAGATCATGAACTCCTTATTGCCAAATTCAGACTGAAACTAAAGAAAGTGGAGAAAACCACTAGACCATTCAGGTATGACCTAAATCAAATCCCTTACGACTATACAGTGGAAGTGAAAAATAGATTTAAGGGACTAGATCTGATGGAGTGCCTGATGAACTATAGACAGAGGTTTGTGACATTGTACAGGAGATAGGAATCAAGACAATCCCCAAGAAAAAGAATCCACTAGACCATTCAGGTATGACCTAAATCAAATCCCTTACGACTATACAGTGGAAGTGAAAAATAGATTTAAGGGACTAGATCTGATGGAGTGCCTGATGAACTATAGACAGAGGTTTGTGACATTGTACAGGAGATAGGAATCAAGACAATCCCCAAGAAAAAGAAATGCAAAAAAGCAAAATGACTGTCTGGGGAGGCCTTACAAATAGCTGTGAAAAGAAGAAAAGTGAAAAGCAAAGGAGAAAAGGAAAGATATACCCATTTGAATGCCGTGTTCCAAAGAATAGCAAGGAGGGATAAGAAAGCCTTCCTCAGTTTTCAATGCAAAGAAATAGAGGAAGACAATAGAATGGGAAAGACTAGAGATCTCTTCAAGGAAATAAAAGATACCAAGGGAACATTTCATGCAAAGATAGGCTCAATAAAGGACAGAAATGGTAGGGACCTAACAGAAGCAGAAGACATTAAGAAGAGGTGGCAAGAATACACAGAAGAACTGTACAAAAAATATCTTCATGACCCAGTAATCATGATGGTGTGATCACTCACCTAGAGCCAGACATCCTGGAATGTGAAGTCAAGTGGGCCTTAGAAAGCATCACTACAAACAAAGCTAATGGAGGTGATGGAATTCCAGTTGAGCTATTTCAAATCCTGAAAGATGATGCCGTGAAAGTGCTGCACTCAATATAACAGCAAATTTGGAAAACTCAGCAGGGGCCTCAGGACTGGAAAATGTCAGTTTTCATTCCAGTCCCAAAGAAAGGCAATGCAAAAGAATGTTCAAACTACTGCACAATTGCACTCATCTCACATGCTAGTAAAGTAATGCTTAAAATTCTCCAAGCCAGGCTTCAGTAATACGTGAACCGTGAACTTCCAGATGTTCAAGCTGCTTTTAGAAAAGGCAGAGGAACCAGAGATCAAATTGCCAGCATCCAATGGATCATGGAAAAAGCAAGAGAGTTCTAGAAAAACATCTATTTCTGCTTTATTGACTATGCCAAAGCCTTTGACTGTGTGGACCACAATAAACTGTGGAACATTCTTCAGGAGATGGGAATACCAGACCACCTGACCTGCCTCTTGAGAAATCTGTGTGCGGGTCAGAAAGCAACATTAGAACTGGACATGGAACAACAGACTGGTTCCAAATAGGAAAAGGAGTACATCAAGGCTGTATATTGCCACCCTACTTATTTAACTTATATACAGAGTACATCATGAGAAATCTGGGCTGGAGGAAGCACAATCTGGAATCAAGATTGCTGGGAGAATGACAATGTCTATTCTATGCAAAGTTATTTACCTATACATCCCTCTCCCCATCCTATACCCTCACCCCCATGCATTCTAGAATGCCGAGAATCCTGTCTTGGTCATCCTTGGTTTCTTTATAACACATAGCATGGGACATTTCTCTTGGTAGGTGTCCAATAAATTATTATTGGATCAAAGAAATATCCTGTAGTGTACTTTTTTAAAAATATCAAGGTGTACTAGTGGACTAACAAGCAAGGTGCTTTTCCTTATAATGTCTCTCTTACATTTAACAGCAAGTTAAAATTAGATCCTTTCTTTTTTTTAAAGAAAGAAAACCATAGCAACTGTGATGTTGAATGTTTCAGAGAGCAAATTTTTAAGTATTCTCTTTTTCTGAATTGCCCATGTTTAAGCTGCTGATTTCAATCAAAATGCTAATAAATAATTTGTCATACTAACAGCCATGTAAACCACTGATTGTATCTATGAAGTGATAGAGTTCCATATAAAACAGAATGCTTAATGAAATGCTCTCAGAAAAAATGAATGTGTTGAAAATCCACTGAATAAATTTTCAACGGTTACCCTCTGGAAATGATTGAACATTAACCTTTGTTTCTAGTACCTGCATTTATTATAAAACCTTCAAGAGTGTTCTGTTTCATATCAATATTTGCTGGAGTTTTTAAAGACATGGCCTCTATGAGGAAATCAATTTTACAGTCTTCTAAATGAAAGAATGGGTATTTTTACAGAATGTAATCAGTGAATACCTGTTTGATATACATAATGATTATCTAATAGTTTTCTCTAAATGTATTTTTATTGAAGTAATGATTAAAATGTAACTCAGTGCCTTAGGAACACTGACTAATGTCATGTTAATCAACTTGAGTACTAAAAAAAAACTGAAGAGGTTGATAGTTTAAATCTAGTTGGTAGATGATTCACTTGAACTATCAAAGAAGAAAATGTACTTTACCCAGGACCAAATTTAAAATGAAACCAAACAAAATCCAGGAAAACCACCTCAGAAACAACTCTTAGAAAGTTAAACCAAACCTTTAAAAAAATATAATTTACTTCCCTTAAAATTTTTAAATTAGTCTTTGATTCACAGAATCCATACTGATCAACATCTATTGAATGTCTGCTCTATGAAAAGCACTGAACTAATGTCAAGATAAACACATTTCTGTTTTTAGGGGGCTTGGTGGAAGAACTAAGTCATTCATACAAAGAGTCGGACACGACTGAGTGACTTCACTTTCTTTTCTTTCTTTCTATTGTTGTTTCTTGTAAAAAACTGCACTGAAGAACAAAACTGTGATCTTTATAGAGACATTTAAGGACTGATGAAGAAATACTCAGAAGCCTGTTTCTTGAGAAAACAATAAAACTTTCTTGCAAAGTAAAAAGGTGCATAGTTGGGTTGGGGGTGCAGACAACTGACAGGAAGACTGGAGTAGGGGAATTTGAAGGAAAAGAGGTGGAGGGAGAGAGGGAAGGAGGGAGAAAGAGAGAACAATTACCTTTTACAAGAAGTGGCTGTAAAGATAAGTTTATGTATACAAGAGGTGAAATAAATGCAGAAGAGATAGGTAATACTGCTGTAGACACAAAAATTACTAGCCACAACCAACTACAGATAATCTCACATATTTTAGCTACTATGCTTGAAGTAGAGAGAGTTTAGAAAAGATACCAGGAGATACTATGAACATCTTTAAAGAGCTTAAAATTTGAAATAGCCCATATTTCCTGTTTATATATTTGAAGCTGATTGTAAGAATGAATATGAATCAGAGATCCTTAAAATCAGGTATTTTGAGCTTTAAACAAGTTTTAAGAGCATCACATCTCTTTTGCATTGCAGATAGTACTGGACAAGAGGGGAACACAAATATAATTTCTATAGTATTGGTAAGAAACAAGCTGAGTTTGGAACTTAGCCACCTTGTGGTATACAAATCTTACTCAAAATTTTATAAAACCCTTAAAAACTCATATTATGCATGTATGGCGTTGGAGTTTTACTACTTCCATTTCTATAGCTTTACTACTGAAAAAAGCTTATTGGTACAGATGTATATCTTGAGTCTTCATCCACTGGAGATCTTAATTCAAGGACTGAAGCTAACTTTTCCCAAACCAAAGCATATGTGGCATAAAAGAGCAAATAAAGATAGAGTGATGGTAAAGAGTGTTTCCCTCACTACCTTGAGTAGCCACATTAGTGGTCCAAAAGATATACTGGATACCAGCAATGAAATCAAGAGAGGAAAAGAAAACAGGGCTTTCCTGAATGCAGTTATGCTGTGATAATGGGTCTAATGATCCTCATCCATAACTATCTCCTTCAGTACTGAGTATAACACAGAATGGCAAAATTTCTAATCTTTTAGGTATTTTCCCCCACATAGACACAATGTACTAATACATCAGTGCAATACATTAGTACACAATGTACTAATACAGTGCAATGTACTAATACATCACTGGGGAAATATTTTTCTAGTGTTTAACTTCTGCAAATTAACATTCAACATAGCTGGTACTGGAATTACTTGAAATTCAATCTTTCCTATAAAATAATTCGGATCATCACAGTAGATGTTTTGATGTGTCCACGTTTAACCTGAACCATTTCTGATGACCCAAGTTCAGTGTGGGAGGGAGGGGGAAAGTGCCTCAAAGGTTACACTCATATATACAGTTTTGTATCTTCCTACACGTTGCCAAGAATTACTGTTGTCAAACTTCAGGATCATTTTAAAGGTTTTCTGGGGCGTATCTGTCTTTCAAGCAAACAAATGAAAATAATCAACATCAATCAACATCTTATGATTAACAAAATCATAACATTTGAGAAGCTAGTCAAGACTTTCTCTTGAGTCAGGCAATGACCCTGTAGTAGTTGAAAAGAAGCAAGAATGTTAGCTTTTATTTCATTATTATCTTATCATATTTGGCTCTTCTTTCTTACATTTTCTCTTCTCTTTGTGTTCTAAGTCTCCTATTAGGTATCCTAAACAACAGCCTGCCTTAGAGGAAGTACTCCAAATCAGGAGTGAGTGACTGGAAGTAGCGATCCAGGAAGGAAATAGAGATCCAGGTTCCCCCAGTGACCAACAGCATGACTCATATAAAGCAACTTAATATTTCTGCCCCTTAGTTTCCTTGAAAAATTTGTTCCTTATTCCTATTTATCTTACAGAATTATTTCCATTACAGGATACGATAGGTGAAAGAGTCTTAAAAATAGGTACCAACCAAACTATACCATTACTAGCTTAACACATTTTATATTTTGAAACTAATTTAGAAGCAGAAATAGTATGCAGAAATCTTTGAATCAAATAACTGTTATATTTTTTGAACATCTGTAGTTTAAGAATATATCTCATCTTCCTATACTATGATACCTGATATCATTGCTACCAAAATATGAATATAGTAGACTCAAGCTGAATCTGTGGCTCCTTTAGATGAGAGGGTGAATGCCATGTTCTTCTGCTTTCAAGTCCAGGCCAAATAAGAGTTACCTTTAAAGCTGTTTAAACTTGAGATTCCCATTAATAAGAGGAGAAATAAACTGAGGAAACATTGTGCTCATAACAGTTTCTGGAAGCCTTTCAGAGGAGGCAGCTGTGGTTTCTTTAGACTCCCAGGTCTATTATGCAGGTTAGCAGTATATTTTATAATGAGTTCTAGACCACCTGCCTTCCTGAGGAAATTAAGATCAAGATAGATTTTTTTTTAGGTCTTTTTTTCCTCAGCGGTTATGTATAAGATTTTCCTATTCAATGAGTCTGAGCACCCCATAAAAATATTCATTCAGTGATGTTCAGCTATAGATGATTATTTTTAAAGACATTGTCTAAATGTGTTTTCAACGAATTCTTGGGGAATTTTGAGACTAAAACATATACTTCTCTAGTAGAACAGATGATGTCTATACAGTTTTAGTTTAAGGTGATTGAACACCTACAATGAATTAAACAGCATTTTCAATGAAGTTAACTATATAGTCTGACTAAAACTACTGGAATTTCAAATTTTTGTTTTAATAATTTTTCTTATTCTCACCCCCTTACAGGTGTTTTAAGGGGCAATCAGTGGATTCAGGAAGCAGTAGGAGCTTGGAGAATACAATAAATAAGGTCTTGTTCCAAAGATAAACACAGCAACAAAATGTCCACTTTAGCAAACCCACCCAGCATCCTGGAAATGCCACAAGAGATTAAGAAAAGCTGTGGAGACAAACAGGTAGAAATCACAGTTGAAAGAATAAAAATGGCCAAGAGTCTCAAAGAAAAACAAAGCAATGATTTAGAGAAAGTGGCCTTTAAACGAAAGGCAGAAGGTGACGAAAAGCCAGCTGGAAAGAAAGAGGCAAAGATAATAGAACTTGACAGTCTGTTGATCACCGTGCCCTTGCCTCATATACCCTTAAAGAATATCATGGATGTGGAGGTGAAGTTGGTCTACGTTGATGAAGAGAATGTGAGCTATGAGTTTGTAGAGTCCTACCCGTCCACTGGGAATCAGCCAACATGCCGAACTGCTGAAATAGCGGACCCTTTGCGTGGACCTAATTTCAGCGTTCTGCCTCAGATTGACAAATGGCTTCAGGTGGCCTTAAAGGATGCCAGTTCTTGCTACAGACAGAAGAAATATGCTGTGGCAGCAGGACAGTTCAGAACAGCACTGGAGGTATGGGGTAAGAGAAAACATAGATTGGTGACAGTAAGCTGTGAAAGGGAAAGTTGTGAGTACTGTGAGCCACTCTGATCATACTGTAATGAAAATACAGTATGAAAATATTGAATATCAGGACTTTTCAGTCTTCAGTTTATACCAGTACAATATGCTTGCAAATTAATATGCTTGTGTACACTCGACATATAGAAATCAGCCCAAAAGCATATTTCATGCTTTTTCCCTAACAAACACTGCAGTGAATAGTAACATATATTAAAATGCAGTTGGTTTTTCAATTTCAATGTACCTATAAAAGCCTTAAATTTTCAATACAGTAATAGTGGGTAGAATATAGATTCCCTAGAAATAGGCAGTTAGTGAGTATACATATTATCCCCTTTTGATATGTAGTCTTCATGATTAAACATAACCATCTTACTTTTAGCATGGGCTGATAATTTATGTGTAATACTGATTGAAAACAAAATAACACCATTTCACCTTACCATAAAACTTCACTTCCCTTCCCCTCCTAGTGAGCTTTATGAATAATTATTTTTCTCTCTGTAAGCAGGTAAGTTGATCAATATTTTGGCATAAAGATTTAGCCCATGGGCTAAAATAGATAAAGAATAAAACACAAAAAAAGGTCACAGGAAGAAGTGTACCATCTCGTGACTCACTGAACTTATAAAAGGACCAAAGTGTGCAGCTAGAACTCCCATTGGCTTGGCAATATTGGTGACTGCATATTTTATTAATTACCAAAAAAAATTTCAATACATTTTATATATGCCTGGTGGCCACTGGAGATATAAAAAATGAGTTAAGACATGGTAGCTTCCCTCTAACAGTCTATGAGGGAGACAAACCAGTAAATAGTTAAATGGAAAAGGTATAAAGACGTGACTCTTCCACCATGGAACCAGGGCCATGTGCAGGAGTCAAATGTGAGATATTGTGATGAAGATTTAAAGAGTAAAGTGTTATTTCCAGTCTTAGTCACAGGTTAAAAATGACTACATCTACAATGAGTTACTAATGAACAATACAAGAAAATGTGCCCCTAAATATTGAAAAACAAACCCTAGGCACACAAAAAAAAAATGCCCAAAGAGACATGAAGTGATGAGGTAGCATACAAACAGATGCATCTATAAATACTTCTGTCCTTATTAAGGGTCATTTACACAAGTGAAGAGTGGTGTACTTTGTAAACTTCTGAACTATGTAAAAAGTACCCCCAAATTATTTTCAAAGCACTGAGAACCTTCTTCTGTTCTTTGAGTTAAAGACCAGAAGCTATTGACTGTGGAAAGGAAGCTAAGTGTAGACTCCAGGAAGAACCATGGGCACTTCTGCTAGGACTATTTTCATCTGAAAATTTTTTTAGGGAAAGGACAGAGTTAAAGGTGTGATTCTATTATTACAGGGTTAAAGGTGTAATTTTATCCTTTCCAGATAAAGGAAAAGAATCATTTTGGCAATGGGGGATAAAAGGCATAAAATAAGAAGGAACATAAACTTCAAATTAAGTCTAGTTAGAGAAGCAAAATGTATTTGCATTAACTAGAAGAAAATATCCATTTTTTCCATAAATCCCAGTGTTCAAAATTGTAAAATTTGAATCCTGTTTTAATGACCCCAAGATGTGTAATTGTACTGGGATATGCTTAAGTGTTTTGACTCTGTTGTGCACATTCTCTGTCTGTCTTTCCCTCTCTCTTTCTCCCCCCCAACCTCCCCCTCTCTCAAGGGTTTTTAGGAAAGTGTTGGATGCTGACACTAATTACTGGTAATTAACAAAGGTAATTATTTTGAGACCAAAACTTAGCTTAGACATCTGGCCTAGCTTTTGTCTAATTATCCTGGGAGTTAACTTTTGAAATCTTACCTAGAATGTCTCTTAATAAACCAAAGTTACTAGGAATAGAAAAGATATTTAACCTTTTTAACTCTCCTCTCCTGAATTTAACTTCTATTGAATTTAATTGCTTCCATACTGAGTATTCTCAGGTATTACTTAATGCATCTGTTGCTTTTCCTTAGGTCCTATCATGACTAAGATAGGATGAATGAGAGACCAAGGCATAATGATAAGGATCACACCTAAAAGATAGATGCATCAATGAATATTTCAGTGTGTGAAGTTAGAATTAGGTTTGGCTGCAAATTACAAAAATCCAAAACACCTGTGTCAAAAGCAAGAGCGTTGTTGTTTATTTTCACATAAATGTTAGGTGGTCAAGGACTGGTACAGTATGATTGTCAGGTACCAGATTCTATTTTGTTTCTAAAGATGTGGCTGTGACCTCAGGATCGAAAATGACAGCTCCTGTTGGTTGTATCATGCCCACCTTCTAACCAGCCAGGAAAGGGCAAAAGGAAGGAAAGAGTCACATTGTGACCTTCTAAGCACACTTCAAGGGAAGTTGCACACACCATTTCCACTTTTTTATATTGACACAAATTTGGTCATGTGGCTGCAAAGACCTACAAGAAATGCTGAAAAATAAGGTTTTGATTCCCAATGGTCCTAACATTCAGGGGTCCTATTACTGATAAAGAAGGGGAGACTGGACATGGCTGTTGAAGGATAACTAGCAACTCTCCTGTGATTATTATATGGCAGGGGAGGGCACTGTGAGGTATACAAAATGATTGGCATCTGAGTGGTACAGGTACAGAGTCAGGCTGTAGAAATACACAGAAGGCTGCTTGTGGTTTAAGGTAAGACCATTAAAAGAAAAAGTAAAAACTGGGGAAAGGCACTAGAAATTTGTGCTATTAATAGACATAATAATTTCCAACTCATCTAATAAATCCATTAGGAATGTTCTGCTTCTATGTTAGTTCCCCTGTGCTCTTGACAAAATCTTAACTCCTTTTGTTTTTATAACATGGTAACTAGACAAGTAAATTCATGGTATTTTATAATGAATAAGATAAAATGATATGCAGCGATTCAGAAGATAACAGTTTAGCTTCCAAAAAGCAGCCAACTTTAATCTTTCAGGATTTCAGAACATAGGAGGCATTTATTTAAATGTGCTTGATGAAACTAATTCTGTGACTAGCTCTCAATCTTTGCTAAAATCAGTCATTATGTGCTCCTGTGTTTGAAATCACAGCAGAAATCATACCAGATGGGCAAAAGGTATAAACTGAAAGATAAAAAACATACATTCATGTGAAATCACAGTTTTATGCCTAGATGCTATTACCTATAATTTTTAAAGAACAACTATATAAATTCCCCCTCTATTAAAGTGTTACAGATTCTATTAAAAAAATAAAGACATTGGCCTCATAGGCCAATGAGGCACATGAGGCAATATACATATTTCCAATAAATTACTTGTTGTTTAGTTGCTAAGTCATGTCTGACTCTTTGTGACCCCATAGACTGCGGCACTAAGCACAGCACACAGCCTGCAGCATGCCAGGCTTTCCTTTCCTTCACTGTCTCCTGGAGTTTGCTAAAATTCATGTCCATTGAGTTGGTGATGCTCTATAACCATCCAGTGAACTTCTTGGCTGTCAATAAAAAGTTAGAAGAGATTAATTCATAAGCATTCTAGTTGAACTTTCTATTAGCAAACACCTTAAGGGTTTTGCTAATAGGAAAACTTAAAAGTCTGGGAATGTACTAATCACATTGTTATCATAAGAAAAGCATTCAAATTATGAAGTCTAATAATTTTATGGCATGCAACCTAAACAATGCCATCATTTCAGCCCTACTCATAGGATCTTAGTAACTCAGAGGCTTCCACCTTTTGAAGTAGAACAGACCTATACACACCCTTCAAGAGATGCAGCTTCAAACAATCCCACTGAACCAGCCAAAGAACATAGAGCACAACCTCCTGCACCAAATGGAATTTTCAATCCCGATTTCATCATGCAGGAACTCCTTAAGGTGCTTTTTTTCTTAATATCTTGTTGCTCCAGTCACTGTTCTGTGAAGTTAGAGTAATAACTCACATTTATGGAGCTCTTTCTATGTGTCAGGTATTATATTTTACATCCTGGGAATATTTACATTCAATGTTACATTTTATTCTCACAATAAGCATATGAGATGAAACTATTATTCTTTTATGCTAATGAGAAAACTTAGGGATAGAAAGGTTAAATCACCTGCTCAAGGATCAACAGCTCGAAGTGGTAGTGCCAGGGACTAAACCAAGGCGATCTGGTTCAGAGCTCACCGCCTTAACCGCTATGCCCTTGCTACCCTAAGTGAGGGTTTGTGAGAAATACAGAACTTTGTGCCAGACCTGCAGAATCAGGATCTGGATTTTAAGAGATCCTAAATGGTCCTGTTGAAC
>SJYT01020084.1:10478-22107 GCA_006410635.1 Cephalophus harveyi | reverse complement strand
TGAGGGTGGTGTCATCTGTGTATCTGAGGTTATTGATATTTCTCCCAGCAATCTTGATTCCAGCTTGTGCTTTATCCAGCCTGGGATTTTGCATGATATACTCTGCATATAAGTTAAATAAGCGGGGTGACATAATAGGCCCTCAATAAATGTTTGTGGGCATATGCAGTCATCTCATGGAATACTCACAGTGCCCCTGTGAAGTGTACCAAATACATTCTTCCCATTTGATAAAAGGGGAAGCTGAAGCTCACAAGTAAGAAATGGAAGAACTAGGACCCTGACATACTTCCACCTCAGACCTGACCTTGACCAGTCACTGCACCACTGCCCTTGGTGGTCCAGGAGCAGAGCCATGATACCATTCCTTGAGCACAGATGCCTAAGACACTGGCTCAGAGTGAAAGCCCAGTTAGCCAAGGCTGCAACTTATTTTTACCTAGTCTTCGGATCCAGTTGGTTCTACTCCAGAACATATACATAGAACATTTGTCTCTCACTTGCAGTCCCACTTCCTCATTTCTGCCTCCTCAGAGCCAGACTTTCCTCTCCAACAAACCTTACAAACGGTAGTCTGACAAGACTTTGCCTGAATATTTTCAGTAACCAAGAGCTCCCTCCCTGCCAGAGCTGTCCATAAGAGAGCTCTTCTTATTTGTGCCCTAGGAAGGTAATTCCCCTGGACCTTGGACTTCACTGCAGGCAGAATCAGTGAAAAGCTCAGGCAGACCTGCCTTGAAGTATGGACTTTCCATTTACTAGCTAGGTGAACTGGGAAAGTTAACTAATTTGCAAAATGCAACCAATATTTTATCAGTAGGATTTCTTTTGGGTGCAGGTGTGAGAATGGCCACCTGATATGAAGAGCCAACTCACTGGAAAAGAGCCTGATGCTGNTATGGACTTTCCATTTACTAGCTAGGTGAACTGGGAAAGTTAACTAATTTGCAAAATGCAACCAATATTTTATCAGTAGGATTTCTTTTGGGTGCAGGTGTGAGAATGGCCACCTGATATGAAGAGCCAACTCACTGGAAAAGAGCCTGATGCTGGGAAAGATTGAAGGCAGGAGGAGAAGGAGATGACAGAGGACGAGATGGTTGAATGGCGTCACCGACTCAATGGACATGAATTTGAGCAATCTCTGGGAGATGGTGAAGGACAGGAAAGCCTGGCACGCTGCAGTCCATATTGCAACGAGTTGGACACAACTGAGCAACTGAACAAGAGAATACTTAATTAATAGTGGCATAAACAATACACTTAATTTTTCATTTCATAAAAAATTTCAAGGGAGGCAGCACTGGCACTTGTTCAGCAACACAGTGACTTTGGGCTTCAGGTTGGTATCTTCATGATTCTCTTGCCCTGCCCTCAAGTTCATTAAAAGGCCACAGCAGCAACAAGTATCATATCTTAACACAAAACTTGCAAAGCAGGGATAGAAGACACAGGTTTAAAAATAAAGTAGATAAACAATAAGGGTCTACTGTACAGCACAGGGAACTATATTCAATATCCTGAGATAAACCATAATGGAAAGAATATACATATGTGTGCGTGTAAATCAGAATGTATAACTGAATCACTTTGCTGTATAGCGAAAATTAATATAACATTGTAAATCAACAATATTTCCATTGAAAATGTAAAATAAACAACCAGACTTTTTTATGGCCTCTCTCTTATCAGGGTGGAAAACATTTGCCATCCTGGAAAATATTAGACTTGTCTCTATTTCTCATTGGTTGGATCTGGTCACATGGCCTACTTCTAGACCAATCACTAGCTTAGGGAGATGGTACTGCCATGATTGACTTAGCCAACCATGTTTTATCTCCTTGGGCAGGGCAGATTGCCATTTAAACAAAATGAAGCTTTGCTAGCTGTTGGCTGAACAGCAACAATATTGCACTTGAGGGTAAAATGGGATACTATGCACACAGTGCTTAGTAATTTCTGACATGTTTTACTCCTTAAGTGTTAACTCTTACTATTGCCTATTATGATGATAAACATTAATAAAGGTATCCAGTTTCCCTCTGACAATCTCTTCTTCCACCTAGAACTTCAGTTCTACCTTGTAATGATGTTCTACCTTGAGGATCATTCTTCTTGACAGAAAAGAGAAAAGCATTAAAGGTAGGACTGCCTTGTTGCATTACTCTGCTGGGAGTTGTTCACATTGTAGTCTGGGCAGATGGCGCCCTCTGGAGTTGTGCAGTATACAACCTGTGTGACTGGTAGCCTTGGTCCTATTAGAAGTAAAATCGTTCTTTCTGTGTCATCTGTCTTCACCATACCATCTTCTCCCATAAGCAGTCCCCTCCTGTTCTTGGTATATTTGACCCTACAAAAACTTTAGCTTTTTTGTTTTGTCTTACTCATAAGTCTCACTTAGGAATTTAGCCTGGATTAACATCTTATCAATATCTTGAGTAAAAACAGGGACAGGCAGCTCTCTTTAAGGGATAGAGTCAGTGACCAGTTGTGGTCATTGAACTTGACCATGGGACCCCTATCTGCCCTTCATACGGCAGTGGGGCTGGAGGGAAGGCAGGATTTCCAGTTCTGCTGTCATCTTTGAAACAATTCAGAGACTCATCAGCAGAGGATAGAGAAACCAGGGCAGGTATTTCCTGAATATTACTTAATGCTATCTTGAGTAGAAAACAAAAGACTTTGTTGAAAAACCTTTCTTGTATTTGTCTCTTGATATTTTCTACCTTACAAAAGAATCTCTTAAATCATCTGAGGCCTGATAAGAAGAGTCAGATTTTGGCCCCAAACTTTCCTTGGCAAATCTTCTTTGGAAGTAAGTGGACTATAAGGCATATGTTTGAGGGGGAAAGAGAAAGAACAAGAAGTGATTAGTTACCATGTGCCAGGCACCTCTGCCCATAAATCCACTGCCTTCTCCTGGCTGCTCTGTGAAGCAGGTATCACCAAATATTTAGTGGGAGTGAAATCAGTCCTGGGAAAGTGAAGGACTTTTCTTAGGTCTGTCTGATTCAAAAGACATTTCTCCACATCACACTGTCAGTTCAGTTCAGTTGCTCAGTCATGTCCAACTCTTTGTGACCCCATGGACTGCAGCATGCCAGCCTTCCCTGTCCATCACCAAATCCCGGAGCTTCCTCAAACTCATGTCCATTGAGTCAGTGATGCCCTCCAACCATCTCATCCTCTGTCATCCCCTTCTCCTCCTGCTTTCAATCATTCCCAGCATCAGGGTCTTTTCCAATACATCACACTGTATTTTTGTGCATCATAAAACAGTCAGTCAAACAGCCAACCCACTCTCATCGAATGCCTTCAGATGGCATTAAATCTGGGGCCCATGAGCTTGGATGGGGATAGTCCAAACTGTGAGTCTGGGTCAAGACACCCATGCTCTCTAGGCTCTGATTCCTGCATTCATCTATAAAGTGAGACGATCATATCCACCTCACAGAATGGCTGCAGGGATCAAATCAGCCCCTGGATGTCAAGTGCTTTTGGGTCCTGGCCTGTAAGAGGCGGTTAATTATTCATCCACTAACCAACGGTGGCTCTTATTATTGCTCTGCTTACTGGTCTCACTGTCAGTGACTGGATCTTGCTGAGCCCTGAAGTGAACTGAGAAGTCTGAAGTGAAAGTGTTAGTTGCTCAGTCGTGTCTGACTCTTTACGACCCCATAGCCTATCAGGTCCTCTGTCCGTGGAATTCTCCAGACAAGAATACTAGAGTGGGTTGCCATGTCCTCTCCTCCAGGGGATCTTCCCAACCCAGGGATTGAACTTGGGTCTCCTGCATTGCATGCAGATTCTTTACCATCTGAGCCATCAGGGAAGCCCCAGTGACCACTTTCCAAAACAACCCAACCTGAATGTCCTCTGCAGAGTAAGCTGGAGCACTTCTGAGTTGGCTTCCCCAAAACTGGTTTGCCTTCCCAGCCTGTGTTTCGTATTTCGACTCCTGACAGATTCCTTGTATTGGACAAGGCTTCTGAGTGTGACTCAGCCATCTGCTCTGGCTGTTAAATAAACTTCTGCTCCCGGACGGGCTGCCACGTGTGTGTAAAAACCACTTTACGTCTGGACTGATTTCCAAGTCAAAATTCCCACTGCATGGCTGGTTATTAGGGTCACTCTGGATCCAGAGCGTATGAATCAGAGATAATAGGTTCCAGCTCCGAGGCTGCCCTGGGGACTGATGATGGGCCTGAACGAGGGATGTTTACTTCTTGTATGTAGGCATGTTTATGGCTACTCTGAGCATCAGATGATCGCTTTTGTGTCACCATCATTAGAAGAGGTGGCCTTATGAAGGGACAATAAGCCACTCATGCCAAGTACTACAGTTTATGAAGCCGATTTATATTTAAGTGTTGACTCATTACCTCCTCGTAACAACCCTGAGAGGCAAGGGTTATTTAAACTAGGCACTGCTGTGTAACCATGGGCCGATTCCTACTCTCTGAACTTCAGTTTTGTCATCTGCTAAGTGGGGTTGTTATGGGCATTCAATAATAATAATAGTGTTTGATAACTAACTTCCCAGTTTGGGTCTTCCCCAAAATAAGGCCAAGGCAGGCACCAGGGTAAGTAGGTAGGCCTGAGGTGGTTTATCTGGCCTTGCTCTCAGGAACTCATGTAAGGAAGTGGACAGAGAGAGCGGGGAGGGAGAAACCTCTGCAGTATGGATTAATGACTGGGTTAAAACTGTGATGGGGCTTCCCAGGTGGCTCAGTGGTAAAGAATCCACCTGTAATGCAGGAGACCTGGGTTCGGTCCCTGGGTTGGGAAGATCCCCTGGAGAAGGGAATGACTGCCCACGCCACTATTCTTGCCTGGGAAATCCCATGGACAGAGGAGCCTGGAGGGCTACAGTCCATGGGGTTGTAAAGAGCCAGACATGACTTAGCGCAGTAGCAGGTTAAACACACACATCTATAGGCTCATAAATCAGACTAAAACTAAACCTGCTACAGATAGGATTCCCTTTTTCTCACCCTTGGGTAAGAACAGATCATCATCAGTTCCGGGTTGTATCACATCAGGCAATGGTCATCCTTTTGGAAATGACCTCTCCTAAATAATAACCTTATCTCCCAGACTAAGATGATGCTACAGCCGGCCTGCATGCAGTGTTGTTGTTGTTGGTTTTTTTTTTTTGAAAGAGAAATGAAGCAGTTTTTAATAAAATTAATGGCATAAATTTGGTTGTATATCTTAGAATACAAAAATAAATTATAGGTGTTTTAAATACAAAATGATAAAAAGCCAGCCCCAAACTGCATGCAGCATTTTAGATAATGTACAAAGCAGAGACACATAACTATATTTAAAATATATATAACTGCGGGAAGTAGGCAGGGAAAGTGTTATCATCCTATTTTCCTAAAGAAAAAATAAGATTAGTCATGTTCTTGATTTTTCTCAAGGTATTCTAACATCAGAGGGGAACAGTTGTGGAAAAAATTAAATTCAACTTGCTTTTCTGCAAAAATGATACTTAAAAAATATATCCTTATATACAGAACAACAGACCTGTCTACCTTCAGTAGACTGTCCATCATTCCTAACCTACAGAAATATGGCTATAATTTAATATACTGGTCAACATTAATACATGGTAATTTTACTTTCTTTCATCTTCTAGAGAAAAAAAAAGTGAATCTGACTGAAAACCCATACCTCCTGGGAAGAGGTCCCAGGCCCCTTGTGGCCTGTAAAGATGTTATTGGAATCTTTCAAAGAACCTAACTAAAAATTTTATATTTTCTCTCATTTAATTAGGCCACACAGACTAATTAAAATCACAAATCTTTCTTTTGGCTGGAATTTGGTAACACCAGAGATCACATGATGATCAGCAGTCCTGATTGGTCATTGATGACATCACAGAAACTCTGAGACCTGGAAGCGGAACCACACTGTGACTTATGCCCCTCACCCAACTATCTCAGCTCCTAAGCAGCCAGTGCAGCAAGAGACCCTGGTCACGGGTTGAGACATTCCAACCCTTCAGGACAGACAGAACTTGGTGCGAACATCCATGCACACAGAGCCAGATCCTGTAAAAAGAATTCTTGGTGATTGGAAAGCTAGAGCCACTGGCCTACTTTGGAGGGCTACTGGTTTTCTGATGGAAATTAGGGGGCCAAGGAGTAAGGGGGGGAATGCACTGATAGTGCTTTCTTTCACAGTGAAATGAGGTATATATATATATATATGCTTTTACCATAGATTAAGGAACTCTCTAGGTTTCAACAAAAATACATTATACAAATCCTGGAGTGGGTGTAGAGAAAAGGGAACCCTCCTACACTGTTGGTGGGAATTTGTGTAGCCATTATGGAAAACAGTCGAGAGGTTCCGCAGAAAACTAAAAATAGAATTACCACATGATCCAGCAATCCCACAACTGGGCATATATCCAGACAAAACTCTAACTTAGAAAGATACATACAACCCAATGTTCGCAGTGACACTATTCACAATATCAAAGATATGGAAATAGACAAATGGATAAAGAAGATACAGTACACAAATACAATAAATACTACTCAGCCATAAAAAAGAACAAAATAATGCCATTTGCAGCAACACGGATGCAATGAGATTATCATTCTAAGTGAAGTAAATCAGAAAAAGACAAATACCGTATGATATCACTCATATATGGAACCTAAAATATGACCCAAATGAACAATCTTTGGAAGAGAAACAGATTCACAGACATAAAGAGCAGACTTGTGGCTGCCAAGGAGGGGGGAGACCGGGGAGGGATGGACTGGGAACTTGGGGGTGAAAGATGCAAACTGCTACGCTTAGGATGGATAAACAAGGTCCTATTGTACAGCACATGGAACTATATTCAATATCCTGAGATAAACCATAATGGTGATGCATATAAAAAAGAATTTGTGTGCATATATGTATGTGTGTGTGTGTATACATATATATAAAACTGAGTCTCTTTGCTGTAAAGCAGAATTAACACAGCATTGTAAATCATGTGTATTTCAATTAAAAAAAAACATGTTATATAATAGAACAATTACCAGGAATTTTATCTTCATGTATATGAATATGCTTAAAATAGATATTTTTACCACATGCCATAGAGCATTAAAATGAGTGCTTTTAAGAAAGGGAAGAGAAGGTATTGGCCCTGCTGTTCACAAGTGAGGAGTGAAAGGAAAGGAACCCTGTGCATTTCCACTTCATTTATGAGATTTGCCAGCTGAAACAGTAAATGGATGAGGAGCACAGACTCTGGAATCAGAAGATGAAGGCTTGAATCTCAGTTCTGCCATTACTTGCTGAGCAGTGCTGGGAACACAGTTGCTTAGTATCTTTGAGCTTCAGTTTTGAGATAAAAAATGGAGGTAAGGCCTGCCTCTCCAAAGAGAGTGGAGTTACAGTGTGGTGTTACTGTTGAATGAGCACAGGATCATAAATCAACAAATCTTTTCTTTCTGATCTCAGTTCAGCCATTCACTTGGATAACTTGCCTAACTCCTTCAAGCTTTAGTTTTATCCCCTATGAGCAAAACTCACTTGTCCTTCCAATCTCATAGGTTGATTTTGAGGATATAATTCAGGTCAGGCAAAAAAAAAAAAAAAAAATTATAAATGATAAAGCAAACATTTCAACACAAATCCACTATCATAACAACATAAAATTTTGGTACAGTGTTTTTGTCCAGATTAAATATCATTTCAGACCAATCTTCAAAGGATCATGTTTCCTTACTTGCTCAAAGAGGCAAGGTAACAGGTTTCTTTATTCATCACTCAACAGACCCTGTGGTTGCATGTCCCCCACCATGTCATAGAGCTCTGTTTGGGTGCTGTTGACTGTACCCATCCTTGGCTCCTGCCAGCCAGGACAATCCCATCCTCTACCATGGTGACGGTCACTGCTTTCGGGATGATCTTTAGAGGCTGCACTTAGAAATGAAGGCTTTGTTTCAAAAGTTGCAAAGTGAGTCATTCTTCCCACCTAGATGTGAAGTAAACCTGGCAGCTGCCAACAGCCATCTTGATTATCATCAGAGGAGAGAGAAGCCAGAGCTGAGAAAAATCACAAAAAGCCATTGCTCTGCTGATATCATGATCCTCTGGACTGAATTGTGTCCAGAGTTAGTGCACTTCTGGGCTTGCTGGCTGAGACAATAAATTTTCTTGATTGAGGTTGAGTTGGTTTTTCTGTTCTTGCAAGTAAAATAATCTTAAGAAATATACCATGTGACCTTAAGCAAGTTTCATTAACCCCCTGAACATCAGTTTCCTGATCTATAATAGGGGATAATATAATATCTATCATATACAAGGTTACAGTGAGGTTCAATAGTGCTTGAAAAATGCTTAGCACAGTGCTTAGTACAAAGTAAGAATTCAATAAATTGTGGCTATTTTTATTATGTTTGGAGCTCTAGACATTGTGCTATATGCTTTCAGTACATCATTTCCCTTAATCATCACATTAACCTATAAAGTAGGATTTATTATCTCCATTTATAAATGAAGAAATGAGGGTTAGAGGGTTTACGGGACTTGTCCAGGGTCCCATGGCTACCAAAAGGCAGAGATTTCACCAAGTATGATTGCTTTTCCTTTTTTCTAATCTTTTGACCAGATGATATTGTACATTATCAGCAAAACGCAAATGTGCTAAAAATGATTAGGTATTAGCGATATAGCAGTAAATATACATGTTTTCTTTGAGCTTAGTTTTAGAGGGTATAGTATTAAAACTATTTGGATTATAAACAAAATTAGATTGAATTTCTGCCCTGGATTAACCAGCATCATGTTCCAGCCAATAGCATCTAAATCCTCCAAGCACATAAAAAGCACTGAAAGTAAGTTAAGCAACTAAATGCAGGACACAGAGAGGTCGTTTCCATGTACAACTTAAAGCATATGTACACATATTATGTTCCACTTGCTATCTAATTTCTCCTAAAACCCTGAGCTGAAACGTAACATTTCTTTTACATTTATTGATTCTAGTTTTTAAAAAATCCTTTTCATATACACTATAAAATTATCATCTCTATATTTTCTCTGCTCTTTCTGACAAGATGTCAACTTGTGTATGTTTTCTAGGAAGTCTGAACAATACAATTAGATGTGAGAATAGAAGAAAAGAAACAGACTAGGGTCTCCACTACATAATTTTCTTAGGAAATTTACAGGGCAATCTAAAACTGTGCTTCACTGTTGACCTGTAGGGGACCTTCTCCAGATGTCGTTACAGGGCATGGAGTGACAGAACTCCAATCACTAAGGGAGGAAAGAACAACCAAACGGAGAATGGTTAATCCAAACCTCTGCCTTACGAGTGTTGTCTCATGGGCAGATGAGGGGATTCCTTCCAAGCAATGTATAGAAAGCCTCGAAAAACTTAAATACACTCTGGACTTAACAACTAGGTCAATATTTTGTCAAAGAAAATGTAACTGCATCCAGACATATCCCCAGTGAGAAGTAACAGAGTTTCACAGGCAGGGCCAGAGGTTTTACTTCTGTCCTGCCTCATTCCAGGTTTATCACATGAAGCCTGATAGAAACGTCTGAGAGGAGGACCTGGAAAACAGTCTTATAGATGATACAAGTAATCCTTGATTTTAAACTTAGACAGTTTTTTACCTATATCAAAGTCATACATGAGGAAGCTGACAGACAACCTAGAATAGAGTTTGTTCCTTTTGGTAGTTTTTAGAGAGCTAAGAGTGTGGAAGTGGACATATTTGTAGTCAGGCAGGTCTAGCTTTGCTCCTTCTAGGTGAGAGACACTGAGTGTATCATTGAACCTCTGCAAGCCTGTTTCTCATCATAAAATGAAAATATGGGCATGCCTCATTTCACTGCACTTCACTTTATTGCACTTTGCAGGTATCATGTCTTTTACAAATTGAAGGTTTCTGGCAAGACTGTGTCACCCTGTCCCAACAGCATTATATTTTAATTAAGGTGTGTACATTGTTTTTTACACATGATGCAATTGCACTTGTAATAGACTAGAGTACAGTATAAACATAAGTTTTATATGCACTGGGAAGCCAAAAAAATTACGACTCATTTGACTGTGATCTTCACTTTCTTGTGGTGGTCTGGAACCGATCCTGCAGCATCTCTGAGGTATGCCTGTAGTAAGAACTATTCACAGGGTTGTGTGATGAATGGGCACAGGTAAAATGTAGCTTATTTTTCCCTTTAATTTTCTATTAAACTATTTATTTGATTTAATGTGTTATAAGAAAAATATCCCTCTTAATATAACCTCAACATCACTAGACTTCACCAGTTTGGGAGTACAAATCATACAAAAACAACAATACATTTTAAAAACCTATTTCTACACGTAGCAAATACAGTAATTTCTGGGTATCACTAGGGATCTGTCTTGTGCTGCTTTCGTCTTCATCCAGATCTTTTTCGATGTCTGCTGCCCAGAAAGATCAACTTGGGGACTACACCTCGCCTCTGCCTGTGTCTCCGTGATACCTCAGTGAGAACAGGTTGGCTGTGCTGAGAACCCCCGAGGTACTGAGACTGTAATGCCATCAACAAGCCCAGATGACACAACTTCCTGCTTCGGCTTCAGTGCACCAGAAGCGTGCCACGTCTGCAGAGAAGATCCTTCTCCACATTTTCTCACTTGATCACTTAGACCACAAACAGCACACCACTTGTGTCTGCCTATGGAAAGAGCTTCTTCAGCTTCTTCTTAATCACTCATGGCCCACAGATGAGGATCAGGAAACTCTCTAGTCAAAGGTGCCCTATCCCACACAATTGCAGTCCTAATGCAAACCAATTTCTGCCTATTTCAGACTATCAATTTTCTGGTTCATTGCAACCACCCAGACTCTTAAATTAAGTTTAGGCTCAGCTGGAACCCTCTGCTGCTGCTAAATCGCTTCAGTCGTGTCCAACTCTGTGCAACCACATAGACGGCAGCCCACCAGGCTCCGCCATCCCTGGGATTCTCCAGGCAAGAACACTGGAGTGGGTTGCCATTTCCTTCTGCAATACATGAAAGTGAAAAGTGAAAGTGAAGTCACTCAGTCGTGTCCGACCCTTTGCGACCCCATGGACTGCAGCCCATCAGGCTCCTCCATCCGTGGGATTCTCCAGGCAAGAATATTGGAGTGGGGTGCCACTGACTTCTCCTCTCAGTTCATTTCAGTTGCTCAGTCATGTCCGACTCTTTGCGACCCCATGAATTGCAGCATGCCAGGCCTCCCTGTCCATCACCAACTCTCGGAGTTCACTCAGACTCACGTCCATCGAGTCAGTGATGCCATTCAGCCATCTCATCCTCTGTCATCCCCTTCTCCTCCTGCCCCCAATCCCTCCCAGCATCAGAGTCTTTTCCAATGAGTCAACTCTTCTCATGAGGTGGCCAAAGTACTGGAGTTTCAGCTTTAGCATCATTCCTTCCAAAGAAATCCCAGGGCCGATCTCCTTTAGGATGGACTGGTTGGATCTCTTTACAGTCCAAGGGACTCTCAAGAGTCTCCTCCAACACCACAATTCAAAAGCATCAATTCTTTGGCGCTCAGCCTTCTTCACAGTCCAACTCTCACATCCATACATGACCACAGGAAAAACCATAGCCCTGACTAGA
>SJYT01020083.1:19486-74107 GCA_006410635.1 Cephalophus harveyi | reverse complement strand
TGTCACGAACCTCATTCCATAGTTCATCAGGCACTCTATCTATCAGATCTAGGCCCTTAAATCTATTCCTCACTTCCACTGTATAATCATAAAGGATTTGATTTAGGTCATACCTGAATGGTCTAGTGGTTTTACCTATTTTCTTCAACTTGAGTCTGAATTTGGCAATAAGGAGTTCATGATCTGAGCCACAGTCAGCTCCTGGTCTTGTTTTTGTTGACTGTATAGAGCTTCTCCATCTTTGGCTGCATAGAATATAATCAATCTGATTTTGGTGTTGACCATCTGGTGATGTCCATGTGTAGAGTCTTCTCTTGTGTTGTTGGAAGAGGGTGTTTGCTATGATCAGTGCATTCTTAGTTTTGGATACAGCTAAATTTAAGCCAAAATATTGACTTTTGTCCCTTGTTTGAAACTTTAACACAGGACAGTAATATGGTAACCATCACTTTGTGTTATTAGTGTTTTGTATCAGTCTTTATTCCTGACTAAGCTGTAGTCTGATTGAGGACAAATACTATATATTGTCCACTGCTGTATACATACCACCAAGTGCAATGGCTAACACACAATAGTGTTAGCCATTTTTCCTAAATAATGGAATAGAAAGAGGAAAGAAGAAATAAAGGAATGATTAGAGCTTCCCTGGTGACCCAGTGGTTATGAATCTACGTTTAAAATGCAAGGAACACCAGTTCAATCCCTGATCCTGGAAGATTCCACATACTATGAAGCAACTAAGCCTGTGCACCATAACTACTGAAGCCCACATGCCCTAGAGCCTGTGCTCTGCAATGAGAAGCTACTGCAATGAGAAGTCTGTGCACTACAACCAGAGAGTTACCTCAGCTCACTACAACTAGAGAAAGCAAGGAAGACCCAGAACAGCCAAAAATAAAAATAAATGAATTAACTAATTAAGTAAATTAGCTAATTTTTTAAAAGAAATTAAGGTAGAATCAGATGGTGAAAAGATAGAAAGACTAGACTAGAAATCACATATCTTTACTCCTAACCTGAGTATTTTCCTTTAAGAATGACATACTCAAATGGATCAGGGACAAGCCAAAATAAAAATTACCTAAATAATTCAAAAGGAAGTTTGAGGTCTCTGATGAATGTGAGCATACCCTCTTTAAAGGCAAAGCAGCTCTTCAATGCAAGTTTACTTGTGTCATCTGAGAATGCTACCGATCGATGTGGCTAGGTACTCTGATTTTTGTTTGTTTGCTTAAAGATAATCCATATATGTGGATTTTGAAATGGTGGCTGGCAATTCTAAACACTGCCATCATCATCTTTATTATTAAAATGTAAACGGTATCTTACCAACAATGTGAAATATTTCTGTCTCATTTCTATACAGAACTGTTTGATATCTTCTTCCCAGAGCCCACTCTAGCCATTTTCAGAATGATAATTCTAGCTTCAATTTTTTTTAAGCACTTTTCTAAATTACTGAGGTTTTATTTGGAATATTTTCATGTGTTGTAGAAAAGGTCAATTGTGGTCAGTCTCCTTAATATGACAGAAACTATGCTCTTTATTTAATATAATATTTTAAGAAAACAATTTCATAAATAGTGAAGCATTTTTTAATTGTCCTTAGTTTGCTTCCCTCCCACACAAATTTTGAAGACTATGATATATGCTCTCTTGTCTTCTAATGATTCATTTTCTTTAATTATTTCAGCATATCATTGGAAAAAATTCTGAGTTACATTTGAGTTCACTTTTATCTTAGATTTGAATGAGCATTTATCTTGTATATGTTACAACATTTTTTGTGGTCAGTTTTGAAAAAAAAAAAAAAAGCAGCCAGAAAATTATATACATCTAGAAATATAACGACGCAAATTATTAAGGCATACCCCTAACAGGTAAAACATGTAATGTGTTTTAGTTTTTGCCTTCCGGGTCATAGATGGTTGTCTTCATTGTAAGTTGAAAATACACATAAAACTGTTTGTAATAATAGACTGTCTACCAAAAAGAAGTATTCATTTGGCTTGTTCTAACTCTCATTTTATTATTCTGAGCATTTAACAGAATATTCAGAGTTATAATTAGGCTGACAAAAGAAATTCTCCTATATTTATGAACTTTAAGTTCATAAATTTGAAATCTCGTATCAGGCTGTAAGCTGGAGTTACAGGCATGTTTTCAGGCAAGAGTAATTAAGCAGTAATAAAATAGGCATATTTCTAGGGTATAATAACAGACAGAAGAGGAAATTTTTCAGACTCAGGTAACACAGGATATATATGCACACATATATAATACATATATATAGAGAGAGATATATATGTAAATCTTTTCCCTCTAAAATAATAAGTAACATTTGATATTTTCTCAGAATTTCCTATAACTCTAATTTACCTGGGCTAATTTACTCTGGGACTCACTTCTAAACTGTATGGCATATAAAGTTTTTAAGAACTTTTCACTGTTTTTATTCTTAGTGCTTCCAATATTTGTTTCTATGGAGGTTAATGGGCAAAGATGGATATACTAAGGAGAAAGTATTTATTATGAGGATCTCTCACAGAATAGCCTTAATAAACCTTTTAAACATATATTTGTAATTTAGTTGATTTCACTTTCACTTTTCACTGTCATGCATTGAAGAAGGAAATGGCAACCCACTCCAGTGTTCTTGTCTGGAGAATCCCAGGGGTGGCAGAGCCTGGTGGGCTGCCATCTGTGGGGTTGCACAGAGTCGGACACGACTGACGTGACTTAGCTTAGCTTAGCTTATGCTCAATCATCTAGAGTAATCCAGGACAAAAGACATGGATAAGCTAAAATTATTGATTTTCATTTCCTTTCTATTATATTAATATTATATATATTATTTGCTATTTCTTGGCAGAAAGCCAAGAACTACTATTTCATTTTATTTTTGGAAAAAATTTCAAAATTATTTTACAACATTTTTATTGATTAACTTTATTTTTAACTTATTTGAAAGGCAAAGGAGAAACAAGAATCTTAATGGAGGCACAAGCCAGATATGGGAGTGACCAACTGGAATCTTTTGGAGTGACTTACAGATTACACTAGAATGACAGTTACCATGGTTAACTTCAGAGGAAATATTGAGGATAAAATGAAAAACATTAAAAAAAAAAAACAGGCTATTTGCCTTTCTGTTACTATTAACTATGCTATTAATAACTATCTTTGTCTTTGTCATGATTGAGAAAAACATATCCAAGAAGAGAACATTTGCTTCATTAAAAGAGAAGTAGGAGAAAATAATTACTACCTCTTCATGAACATTTTAGAATTCATTATTTATAGGAAGATATAGTCCTATGTCAGAGATGTAGTTCTCACCTAGCTAATACAAAGCTTAGCCTCTAACTATTTCAAGCTTATAATTTCTACTGTGTATATCAGTTAAAGTTTGTTTTGCACTGAGAAATATAATTTAGCAATTTAAAGCAATGCATGAATCAGGATTCTATGGCTATACAGCAAATTATCAGGAATTTAGCAACTTAACACAATGTTATTTTGTTACAATTTTTATGTTAGGAGTCCAGTGTGTTATATCTCTCATCAAGGTCTCACAAGGCTGAAGCAAAGTGTTGACTGACTGTGTCTTCACCTGGGGCTTGACTCAGGAAAGATGCACTTTCAAGATGTCTCAGGTTGTTGGCAGAAGTCAGTTCCTTGTAGGTGCAGAACCAAGGCCCCCATTGTCTTACAAGCTATTGATTAGTTACTGCTTTCAGTTTCTAGAAGTTGTTCTCAGTTCTTCGCTTTGCAGTCCCTTCTGACTTAGCCATAAAGCAACTCCCCTGAGACAAAATCCTCTCTTGCTTTGATCTTATTAAGCATTCTCTTTTGAGAATAGCCATATAAAACTTTTAAAGGGCTTATTCAGATAATTTCTGAAGGTTAGCTGTCAAAAAGCAAAACTTAATTACGGAAGGAAAATCCATCAAATTTAAAATACCAGGGACAGAGTGTGTGTATATCAGACAAGTGAGAAATCCTGCTTGTCATAACCAAATTGTAAATCTCATGAACCTGCAAGGCTGAGCTCAGCTAAGTGATTCTTCATATGGAATATTACTGGAGTTTCATATGCAGGTATGATCATCTGGACATTAGCTGTGATCAAATGGACTAGATTATTTTCAGAGATCTTCTATAGTTTTATGGAGAGGCAATGGGGCAGCCTTTCTTAACCATAATTATCATCCTCAGACAAGGTTGTCTAGTGCTTCCTACTAGAGTTTTGAGAAAGAGAAGGCAACTGTACAAAGTCTCCTGAGGCTTAGATTCTAAATTCATACGTTGTCCCTTCTACCATACTTTGGCCAAAGTACGTCACAAATCCTATCCAGATTAAGTGAGTGAGTAAAGAAATAACTCCACATATTTAAGAAAAGGGAAGATTCTGTGATTAGTTTTGCTATCTACCATGGTTATTTCAAGATAAAATTAATTAGGACAGAGAAGAAAAAAATTGTTAAGGGAAAATATATGTTTATAAATATACAATTAGCTAGTATTTATATATATTCTATGAATTAAGACTAAAATTAGACAGTGAGTATTTTTAGATTAGAAGAGTTGGAAAAATTAAAATTTAGAAGAGCTAAATAAATAAAACTCCAAAAAGACCATTTTTATACCTTAAGAGGATAGGTAAAAAGGGATATTTTTAGCTGAAATTACATATATTTTTTTCTATTTCAACTTTGATTTGAGAATATTTTTATATTTCAAAAGGTAGAATAAAAATCTTTGATGCATCTTTCACACTTATTCTCTGGGAGATATCTATGTATAATGAGAATAAAAGCTGCTAACTATCCTTCTCTAACCACGGTTTTAGTTTTTAAAAGTATTTCTGTTTTTGTTTATCATAGAAGTTTGAAGGAAATTTGCAAAATCTGAATGGCATTTTCCCTTCTAGTCAGGATTTGATATGTGTGTCAAATTTGTTCTCTTGCTTTATCCACTATCACAGAAAGATAGTGGATAAATGAACTGAAGGAGACAGGTATATTTATTCACTAGACTCATAGTCTCTCTTAGATAATGATTTTCAATTTACAGCGTAATTCAAGAGGGAGAAACTGAATATCTATTCACTTTTATAATCAACATTAGCGTCACTAGGCTCCTTAATAGCCAAAGGGTAGGAGTATGGCATCTAATGAATTTTGGAGCCATTTAAAATTTTATCCCTGTTGGAAGTAAAAAGGCCACCTTGTTTTCATAACATTTTAAAGTTTTGTGATACTCCAAAGTGAAGTCGCTCAGTCATGTCCGACTCTTTGTGACCCCGTGGACTGTAGCCCGCCAGGCTCCTCTGTCCATGGGATTCTCCAGGCAAGAATACTGGAGTAGGTTGCCATTTCCTTCTCCAGGGGATCTTCCCAACCCAGGGATCAAACCCAGGTCTCCTGCATTGCAGGCAGATGCTTTAATCTCTGAGCCACCAGGGAAGCCCATGATACTCCAAAGGCCTATATAATTTCAGTGTAAATATTGGCTATTTTTCCCTTGGCTAGAATACGGGCATCACTCATTCAATGGACATGAACTTGGAAAAACTCCGGAAGATGATGGGGCATAGGGAGGCCTAGTGTGCTGCAGTCCATGAGGTCGCAGAGTTGGACACAACTTGGTGACTGAACAACAACAGAATACAGGATGCTGAGAAGGCATATAGCTTGTCTTGTTGGACCAAAGTAGCCAAATGCAATGTTCCTCTTCAGTTATTTAAAAAGAGTTGATACTGCATAGTCAGCATAACATTTGCCACTTCCATCTTTAAAATGAGGACCATCAGTGAACCCTGAGAAATCAGCATTGTCTAAAGGATTTTCCAGTAAGTTGTTGTATGTAGTCAAAGGGTGATCTGTCAGTGTTGAGCAGTCATGAGTAGTCTCCTTTGTAGGGGAAGGAAGAAAGGAAGCAGGAGTAAACTTATTAGGGTGGCAAACAGTTAAATGAGGAACTGTTAGTAAGGGAATCGCATAGGAGGTAAGGCAACTGGACAAAATGCACTGACTATGATGAGAATTTAAGAGGTCTTTTCCTGCATGTGTTACAAAATGGTTAAAGGTGACCCTATTATTATTCTCCAGCAGCATTAAAATTACTGCAGCTGGAACATCTCTGAGGCAAGGGAGTATCCTCTTGCCAAAGGGTCTATTTGTTAGCTACAATACTCTGCTTGATGGTGATCCCCATGTTTTTAGGTGAACACCCTAAGGGCATTTCCTTTCTTTCCATATACAAAAGAAGAAAGAGTTATATTTAGGGGGTCCAAGTAAAGGGACATCTATCAAATTTTCCCTTAAGATATTAAAACTTATATCACCCTGATTTTTCTAAGTAATATGATCAGGTTCAGTGTTCTTTAGTAAGTCATATGAAGACTTGGCTGACCTCACCTCCTCCCATGAACATACCAAGATTAGAATTATTTACAGAGCAACTGTCAACGAGAATGACTTAAGCACTGGCCAAAAATATTTGCCCCATAAAGGTTATAAAAAAGGAAACATAATGATATGGGGAAGGAGATGTGGGGAAACTGTGGTCAGTATCCATATTCCCTGGGTATGTGACCAACAAACAGAAGAATAATCACAATTGCAGAAATTCTCCCCAGGGAGTGATAGTCTGAGTCCCACTCTGGGCACTTGGGTTCTTGTACCTTAAGGCTTTTTTAAATTACTACTGCACTCATCATCTCTCAATCTACAGTTTTTGGTCCTAGATAGGGCCAATGTATGGGCTTCCCATGTGGATCTATTGGTAAAGAACCCGCCTGCCAATTCAGGAGACATGAGATGTGGGTTTGATCCGTGGGTTGGGAAGATTCCCTAAAGGAGGGCATAGAAACCCATTCCAGTATTCTTGCCTGGAAAATTCCATGGACAGAGGAGCCTGGTGGGGGCTACAGTCCATGAGGTTGCAAAGCGTTGAACATGACTGAAGTGACAGCACACACACATGCAGGGCCAATGTATATGGCCAATTGTCAGTGAACCAAACATATGATTCATCAATTCTGTGATCTCCAACCCACTACAGAATATATATATTTGGAGTAAGAAACTTCCCTTACATCATTTTTCATTTTTCCAGTTCTACTAAGATTGTTGTTTAAGAGAGAGTTTTTTAATGACAGAAAGTAAAGAGGAACTAAAGAACCTCTTGATGAAAGCAAAAGAGGAAAGTGAAAAAAGCTGGTTTAAAACTCAACTTTCAAAAAACTAAGATCATGGCATCCAAACCCATCACTTCATGGCAAATAGATGGGGGGAAAAATGGAAATAGTGACAGACTTTATTTTCTTTTGCTCCAAAATCACTGTGGAAGGTGAACGCAGCCATGAAATTAAAAGACTCTTGCTCCTTAGAAGAAAAGTTATGACAAACCTAGACTGTGTATTAAAAAGCAGAGACAGCACTTTGCCAGCAAAGATCTGTATAGTCAAAGCTATATTTTCTCCAGTAGTCATGTCCAGATGTGAAAGTTGGACCATTAAGAAGGCTGAGCACTGAAGAATTGGTGCTTTCAAATTATGGTGTCTTGGGACTCTTGAGAGTCCCTTGGACAGCAAGGAGATCAAACCAGTCAATCCTAAAGGAAATCAGTCCTGAATATTCATTGGTAGGACTGAAGCTGAAGCTCCAAAACTTTGGCCACCTGATATGAAGAACTGACTCAATGGAAAAGACATTGATACTGGGAAAGATTGAGGGCATGAGGAGAAGGGGACAACAGAGGATGAGATGTTTGGAAGGCATCATCAACTCAGTGGACATAAGTTTGAGCAAACTCCAGGAGATAATGAAGGGCAAGGAAGCCTGGTATATTGCACTCTGTGGAGACACAGAGTCAGACACAACTGAGTGACTGAACAACAACAATTTAATGCTTATTATTAAAGTCAAGTTTGAAATTCCAAGTCATTTGATTGTTCAAAAATATATGGCACTGGCAATTCAGAAGTTATGTGTCTTTTACTATGAATATCAATAAACTGACATAAAAGAAATATTTAACTGCATTTTTCAATTTATTCAAGTTTTAACCCTGAGAACACAGTATATAGAAGTGTATCTGCTAATAGAAATATAAGGGTAAGAGGAAACTGTAAGTAAGTGAGGTACAAAATCAGCTTCAGGAAACAGTTCCTACAAGTTTTCTAATAATACTGTAAAAGGCAGCTGTAATGTTATTACTAAGGAGAGTAATAAGCTCCATGCTTCTCTAAAACTTGGTATTTATGCTTAAACCTGAACAGTGAGCAGGGATTTTCTATGATAAACAAAGAGTCAGAATTTTGAGAAGACTAAATATTCAGAAAATATCAGATGAGAAATGGTAAGGAAATAATTTTTTTTAAAGAAACTGAGAAACAGTGTAGTCAGAACACAATGATGTGTAGTCAGAAGAAAATGATGAGTCAACTGCCATAGATGGGAATGCTGAACTGGTATCATGCTTGGAGGCAAGTAAAATGCTAAATGATTTAGATTAAAACTTAAATGCAACAGGAATCCATGGAAATATTTTCAATAGGCACCAATGATGTGATTTATATCATGCAATTATATGACCATTATATCTCTGAGCCTGAACTCCTAGAACCATGATAGAGTTTGTAGTCTTCTTCCTGAGTATGTGCACCTTTGGGGAAGTGCTATAACTTACAAATTATGTCTTTATAAGGCTGTATATTGTCACCCTGCTTATTTAGCTTCTATGCAGAATGCATCATGAGAAATGCTGGGCTGGAAGAAGCACAAGCTGGAATCAAGATTGCTGGGAGAAATATCAATAACCTCAGATATGCAGATGACACCACCCTTATGGCAGAAAGTAAAGAGGAACTAAAAAGACTCTTGATGAAAGTGAAAGAGAAGAGTGAAAAAGTTGGCTTAAAGTTCAACAGTCAAAAAACGATCATGGCATCTGATCCCATCACTTCATGGGAAACAAATGGGGAAACAGTGGAAACAGTGTCAGACTTTATTTTGGGGGCTCCAAAATCACTGCAGATGGTGATTGCAGCCATGAAATTAAAAGACGCTTACTCCTTGGAAGGAAAGTTATGACCAACCTAGATAGCATGTTCAAAAGCAGAGACATTACTTTGCCAACAAAGGTCCGTCTAGTCAGGGCTATGGTTTTCCAAGTGGTCCTGTGTGGATGTGAGAGTTGGACTGTGAAGAAGGCTGAGTGCTGAATAATTGATGCTTTTGAACTGTGGCATTGGAGAAGACACTTGAAAGTCCCTTGGACTGCAAGGAGATCCATCCAGTCCACTCTAAAGGAAATTGATCCTGAATATTCATTGGAAGGCCTGAATATTAATTGGAACGTGAGTTCAAACTCACGTCCATTGAGTCGGTGATGCCATCCAGCCATCTCATCTTCTGTCGTCTCCTTCCCCTCATGCCCCCAACCCCTCAGCATCAGGGTCTTTTCCAATGAGTCAACTCCTCACATCAGGTGGCCAAAGTACTGGAGTTTCAGCTTTAGCATCACTGCTTCCAAAGAACACCAAGGACTGATCTCCTTTAAAATGGACTGGTTGGATCTCTTTGTAGTCCAAGGGACTCTCAAGAGTCTTCTCCAACACCACAGTTCAAAAGCATCAATTCTTTGGCGCTCAGCTTTCTTCACAGTCCAATTCTCACATCCATACATGACCACTGGAAAAACCATAGCCTTGACTAGACAGACCTTTGTTGGCAAAGTAATGTCTCTGCTTTTGAATATGCTATCTAGGTTGGACATAACTTTCCTTCCAAGGAGTAAGTATCTTTTAGTTTCATGGCTGCAATCACCATCTGCAGTGATTTTGGAGCCCCTAAAAATAAAGTCTGACACTGTTTCCACTGTTTCCCCATCTATTTCCCATGAAGTGATGGGACCAGACGCCAGGATCTTCGTTTTCTGAATGTTGAGCATAAGCCAACTTTTTTCACTCTCCACTGTCACTTTCATCAAGAGGCTTTTTGGTTCTTCTTCACTTTCTGCTATTAGGATGTTGTCACTTGCATATATGAGTTTATTGATATTTCTCCTGCCAATCTTGATTCTAGCTTGTGATTCTTCCAGCCCAGCCTTTTTCATGATGTACTCTGCATAGAAGTTAAATAAGCAGGATGACAATATATATCCTTGACGTACTCCTTTTCTCATTTGGAACCAGTCTGCTGTTCCATGTCCAGTTCTGTTGCTTCCTGTCCTGGCTATAGGTTTCTCAAGAGGCAGGTCAGGTGGTCTGGTATTCCCATCTCTTTCAGAATTTTCCAGTTTACTGTGATCCACACAGTCAAAGACTTTGGCATAGTCAATAAAGCAGAAATAGATGTTTTTCTGGAACTCTCTTGCTTTTTCAATGAACCAGCAGATGTTGGCAATTTGATCTCTAGTTCCTGATGTCTGTAACAGTTCCTATATCAGCAGATCTCATTAAAATTAGCAACAATGAGATCATTAGAATGAGGCTGCTCTCATGCTGCCTGTGGCCTGCATAAACAAACCAAAATCCATGCCTGTGATTTCCTCAAGTTTACAAAATCAAAATGATAAGGGCAACCAGTCACAAGTAGAAAACTGGGCTTCAAACAATAGTCTATCAATTTCCTTTCTTTGATTCTGTACCCTCTCCATAAAGTATTATACTTGGCTGCTACTGGGAGAGCAGTTGGCTTCTACTAGAAGCACTAACAACTTCTAGTTTGGTGCTGCCCAACTGAAAATGACTTTTGCTCAAATAATCTCTTAAAAAAAAATTTTGGAAAATGTTCTATCATAAATGTGTGATGGAAAAATCGTCTTCCTTTGTGCACTCCATGTATGAGTACTCCTTTCTGAGGTTTCCAGCTTTATTTAACACATGCTTTGACTCTTTTCACCTGTGAATTTATGTGTGTATGTTGTATTTACTAACATAAAACACTTTCATTGAACTGTGCATATGTATGTGTTTGTATGCATGTGGGTGCTTTCTCTAGAAAGGTTTGTGGAAGCTTAGAAGGGATACCAGAAATGATATAGATAGAAGTAAAGGTGTTATGTTATTTTTTTCTGATTGGCAATATAGGAAAAAAAATGTAGGTTTGGATGATCATAAAACTGTAGAGAAATGTGGTAACTTATGAACAGAAAAATATAGAAACTATAGCACAGGAATGCAAGCATGTTTTACTTTTTCAAGGGATGAAATTCAGAGAAATAATATTGTATCTGGCTGAAATAACTTTAATAAAATACCTTTAAATTATATGCAGAGTACATCATATGAAATGCCAGGCTGGATGAATCACAAGTTGGAACCAAGTTTGCTGAGGGAAATATCAACAACCTCATAATGAGGATGACACCACCCTTATGGCAGAAAATGAAGAGGAACTAAACAGCCTCTTGATGAGGGTGAAAGAGGAGACTGGAAAACCTGGCTTAAAATGCAACTTAAAAAAAACAAAACAAAACTAAGATCCTGGCATCCAGTCCCATCTCTTCATAGCAAATAGACGAGGAAAAACTGCAAACAGTGACAAATTTTATTTTCTTGGGCTGCAAAATCACTGCAATGATGCAGCAATCACAGCCATGAAATTCAATGTTTGTTTCTTGGAAATAAAGCTATGATAAATCTAGACAGCATATTAAAGAACAGAGTCATCACTTTGCTGACAGAGTTCCATATAGTCAAAAGTATGATTTTTCCAGTAGCCACATACGGATGTGAGAGTTGGACCATAAAGAAGTTTGAGCATCAAAGAAATGATACTTTTCAACTGTGGTGCTGGAGAGGACTCTTGAGAGTCCTTTAGACAGTAAGAAGATCATACCAATGAATCCTAAAGGAAATCAACCCTGAATATACATTAGAAGGACTTATGCAGAAACTGAAGTTGGAATACTTTTTCAAGGTGATATCTTATTTAATTCACACTGAAAGGGAAGGAATTATACTATGAAAATCCTAGACAGCGTATTAAAAAGCAGAGACATTATTTTGCTAACAAAGGTCCATATATTCAAAGCTATGGTTTTTCTAGTAGTCATGTATGGATGTGAGAGTTGGACCATACAGGAGGTTGAGCCTGAAGAACTGATGCTTTTAAACTATGATGATGGAGACGACTATTGAGAGTCCCTTGGACTGCAAGCGGATCAAACTGGTCAATCCTAAAGGAAATCAATCCTTAATATTCATTGAAAGGACTGATGCTGAACCTGAAGCTCTAATACTTTGGCTGCCTAAAGGGAAGAGCCAACACATTAGAAAAGACCCTGATGCTGGAAAAGATTGAAGGCAGGAGGAGAAGAGGACGACAGAGGATGAGATGGTTGGATGGCATCACTGACTCAATAAATGTGAGTTTTAGCTTGCTCCATGTGTCGATAAAGGACAGGGAAGCCTGGCATGCTACAGTACATATGATCACAAAGAGTTGGACATGGCTGAGTGACTGAACAACAATAATATCACTAAGCAGAAATCTTTGAAGACCATCCTTGAAATAAGTCAAGGGATGTGTAAGTACATTTTTTGCTGTGGAAACTTTCCTAATATTCTGTGAGTAAGAAATCTCAATCACTGTGAGACATCAAGAAAACACTCAAATATAAGGAAACTGTTTTCTTTAGCCATTCAAATGTTACATCTCATTCTTCTTTGAAAAATATATTGATGTGTACTTTATTAAAAAACTCATGATCACAGTATGTCAAAAGTAAAGGCACATTCTAATGGTAGTCATTCTCTAAACTGAGTGCTGTAAATCAAGAGTTCTCTCTGATTAATAAAAAACAAACTCCTTCTTACATTTGTCATGATTTCCAGAGATTTTTTCCTATATCTGTTTTATCTGACTGTGCACAAAGCACAGAGGAGAAAATAAAACATATCATTGTTAATAGTTCACATTCAAAGAAAATACTAGAACAAGAATCCATATACCAGGTGGTCCAGTAGCTCAGATTGTATGCTTCAATTGCAGGGGACACAGGTTTGATATCTGGTCAAGGAAGTAAGATCCATGTATTCCACAGCATGGCAGAAAATCAATCAAACAAACATATTTCTCAGATGAAGACATTCTCTTAAAAATCCAAAGTATTTAGTAGTACTTTGCACACTAATGCATATATGTGAGCTAGAGCATAAAAAAAAAAAAAGAAATAATCATTCAGGGAAGATTATTTTATGCTTACCCAGCTACTATTAGATGAATTTGTAGAAAATTCAGAAAGATATGGGACATTATTTTTCCTTTGCTGAGTGATTCATTAATGTTCAACTACCTTGGATGATAATGGAACTATCCATGCATATTATTGGAAAAATGTAGCCCTGGAGAGTTAAACAAATGTAATACAGGGAATAATGTGTCTCAGGAGGGAATGTATGACCTACTCACTATATTAACTTTGTATTGTCTTTGCTTCTATGATTGGTTATGAAAACCTATAAAAATGATTCTCAATATTTTAGAGAAGTGTTAGAAAGGCTATTACTCTGCATTTACAAAAGAAACCAAGCAAACTACCAAAAACTACAATAAAGGATCATTTTATACTGGGATATTTACACAATATCTTTGTTTAATTCTCTGTTATTCTTTGTTTTCAAATATGTTGACACTTCAATATGAGTTTTTTTTTTTTTTTAAGTAAAGTTTGTCTGCTTTATTTGTGATGGTAAATCAATAGATAAATACATTATTATTAATTATCTACTAGGTTTCAAGTACTATTTTGTGACACACAAAAAAACCCATGACTTTCTTCAAAGAGGTTAGAATTATGGTAATTCAAACTTGGACATCATTTTAGCATGTACAATTTGATTTCACATACAAAAGGGAGGTATTATCTTCCTGACATGTTTTAACTTCAAGACTCTGTAGTTTATAACATGACATGCATGAAAAACTTTGAGTTTATTGTTTTATACCTCATAGCAAATTTTTATCAAAGCATATTCCATATCCCATTGCCAGATAGTGCTTCTCTGCATGCCGTCCATGGATTTCCTGTTTGGAAGCAGCCAGACTATTTGTTAAACATGCATATTTTAGCCACTAACATAATTATTCTGTTGTCAAAATCTCTAGGGGGAAGCCAGGAAAATCTCCATTTTACCCGAGTTTCTAGGCCATTATTCTGCACAATGAAGCATGAGAACTACTGCTCTTAGTTGGGCTAATCCATTCATCTGAGCTAGAGAGATGAACTTCCATTTGTGAAACTGCTAGTGAGGACTGGAAAGAAATGAGGAATAAATAGTAGAAAACTGGAAAGTAGTAAGTTGTCCTTAAATGCACAGTATTTTGTTTATTAATAACACTTAACAAAAGTTTATGTGTCAGGGATTGTACCAAGCATTTTATTAATATGTACAGTACCCAATTTAAATCTATAAAACATCTCTTCTAGAAAAGCAGAATTTTGAATCTCTAATTTTCCAATGAAGAAACTGAGGCCAGGACAAGTTATTGAACTGATTAAGAGCATAAGAACAATCATCAGATGTGAAATTCAAAAATCAGGTCACTGTTCTTTAAATTCTCAGTTTCTATGCTACCCCGGAGAGAATAATGTGGTTTGTGGTGATCAAAGAAAGTTTCACTGGGAATGGCAACTCATTTTAGATTTTGTATACAGAGAATTGGACTTCACAGTTGTAACTAAAAAAGGACTGGAGTTTAAATAAATGTAATAAAGGAAGGGGTGTATTCCAGTTTTCACTAATGGTATAAATAAATCTTGAAGTCTGACATAACTGGGCATGTATGTGACACCAAATACTGAAGTGTAGAGGAGTAGGGAGAATGGACTTCCTGAAAACAGAGTGAGTATTTCTTTGGTGAAATATTTTTACTTTCAATAATGTAAAAATGTAAAATTTGTATTTATGCAGCAGCATTTTAGTAGGGCTTCCTTCTGCTCGTATTTATTATTTTATTTAAAGGATTTAAAGCACATGACCACTCTGAAAATACTCTTCATCATGAAGTTGAGAGATCTTATTTTATCTGATTTCCATTCACCACTCTGTTTTCTTCTTCTTATAATTCTCTATCTCATTTCTCATTCTTTGCTTATCCTTTAAATGTGATTTTTGTTCTGCATATTATAAAGTATGGTTTTCTTCACAATTTCCATGATTTTCTTTTAAAGTTCTGCTGGGGATTTCTTAAAATATTGTCTTCACATGTCTTAACAGTAACTATTGAGTATCAATTTACTCACTATTTATTCTTGTATTTGGCTAGGAGTGTCTCAATTTTGTTTAAATTTTTGCACAGCTCTATATGAATCATTGTAACTCCCTAATAAAAATTTAATTCCTCTTCTAAGAGATCAATTGAAAAATGGGTATATGAGCCAATTCTAGCACTTAAAAGTGGGATGAAGTTTTCTGGCCTAGAGAAGAGGATGGTTACCCACTCCAGTATTCTTGCCTGGAGAATCCCATGGACAGAGGATCCTGGTGGGCTACAGGTCACAGGGTTGCAAAGAGTCAGACACAACTGAGTGGCTAACAGTATTCTTCTTTATGAACAAAGTTATCTTTCATGAAGTTTACTCTTACACTTGGTAATACAGTCATTTCTCTATTACTGTTTCTATTTCCTAAGTGAAATTTGATCATGTTATTTCACTGCTTAAACCTCTAATCTCCTGAAGTATTGCCTTTAAAAGAATAAAAAAGTCACACTGCCTACAATTGTGTCTATTTCTTTATAAAAGTTCATTAAACAACTCTAATCCTTCAAAAAATCAATTTTAAACACAGGCAAAGCTTCTTGATTGATGGACTTGTCATGAATAAAGAAATAGGAAAATAGAGTAGAAGGATAATTTGTCTATCCTGCATCAATCTTTTAGTTTCTGCAGATGAAGCAGTGTCTCACTGAGAGTGTGTTAAGGAATACTAGGTGATTGGCATGGAGGGAGCTCCAGGCAGAGCTCGGAGAGTCAAGTAGAAGCAAAAGGTACTGAACAATAACTGAGAAAAGAACAAAAGTCTTTTCTTTTTTTTTGGTTTTAATCTGCTTTGTTTTATTTTTTAACTTTTAATTTTATACTAGAATATAATCAATTAACAATGTTGTAATAGTTTCAGGTATACAGCAAAGTGATTCAGTTATACATACACATGGATCTATTTGTTTTCAAATTCTTTCCCCATTTAGGTTATTAAAGAATATTTAGCAGGGGTTCTTTTCTTAATACAGTAAGTCCTTGTTGGCTATCCATTTTAAATATTGCAGCATGTATATGTCACTCTCAAACTCCCTAATTATCCATTTCCCCCTCACTCTTCACCCTGAAAACCATAAATTTGTTCTCTAAATCTGTGAGTCTGTTTCTGTTTTATAAATAGGTTCATTTGTATCATTTCTTTTTTATATACCAATTATAAGTGACATCATATTAAGACAATTTTTCTCTTTCTCTGTCTGACTTACTTTACTCAGTATGAATGACGTTCACTGCAGGTCCATCTATGTTGCTACAGATGGCATTATTTTTTTCCTTTTAATGGCTGAGTAACATTCCATTGTATATACATACCACATCTTCCTTATCCATTCCTCTGGCGATGGACATTTAGGTTGCTTCCGTGTCTTGGCTACTGTAAAGAGTGTTGTAATGAACAGTGGACTGTGTGTATCCTTTTGGACTATGTTTTTGTCTGGATATATGCCTAGGACTGGCATTGCAGGATCGCATGGTAACTCTATTTTTAGTTTATTAAGGAACCTCCAAACTGTTCTCCATAGTGACTATATCAGTTTATAGTCCCACCAACAGTGTAGGAGGGTTCACCAAAAGTATTTTCCAATGTAGAATAAAGAAAGCTAACAAAATAGGATGAGAAGAAAAAGGACAGAAATATCTAACATGTTATCTACTGAAATTCAAGCACTGAACTGATTTAAATCTTGTATAATCACAGAAATTTTTCAGAGCAACAGCTGATTGAATGAAAGGACAAGAAGAGTTCAGTCTAACTTTGATTTGCCTAAGTTGCCTCCTGTCTCCTCTTCAAAGTCCAAGATCTTTAGTGAATTGAGGTGAGAATCTCTTTCTTTACGGTTCAGTGTTTTCACCTTGTTGCAATGGGGAGAAAAGAAATGAGATGTGTGTTGCCACTTTACAGATAAAGTTTGTTAGCCCTTCCTCTGTTGGTGGACACTATTTTTTGTATAATGTTGTCCAACTATTCCCCTGAAGGAGCACATGGCAACTCACTCCAGTATTCTTGCCTGGAGAATCTCATGGACAGAGAAGCCTCACAGGCTACAGTCCAGAGGGTTGCAAAGAGTCACAAATGACTAAAGTGACTTACCATACAGGCACACATCCAACTATTACTGTTCTCTATAGGAAGGTGTTTAAATACGGGGAACCTAATGGGATGCTTGCTTTCTCTCCATTTCTCCACTGAAGGTTAAGTAGATTCTCCTTGTCCACATCCTGGAATCATTACCATTTCACAGCCCAGATTCTCTTACACCTAGTGCCTTAGCCCTGCATATATTCCTCTTAGCTAGGGTAACAGGTGTGCCTTGAGACCAGCCACTATACATGGAGTGGGGGAATGGGAGTCTCATTCCTCTAATGTTTTCTGAACCACATTGTGTTGAGAACGTACAATACTACACATATCTTTGTTCATAAGTCCATGATATAGCTGTCTATTCTGAAAAAAACAAAAGGGAGAGACAATCCCTCAACACTTTAAAAATTACTTTATCTAGCAAAAACAAAATTAAACTAATAGCATTAACTTTTTAAATTTGGGGTATGTGTACTCATGTGAAAACAGATCTTGTGTGTATGTTTTTTAATTCTTTCATTACTTTATTATTGCTTATTTGTAAAATCTATAGTATTACAGAAATGTTTCATATAGATATATTTTTAAGTATTTTAGAATTTATTCTATGTAAGAAATATCTGAAATATTGTCTGTGAACTAAACTGTTCACATCTATAGTGGTTCATAATACTTATTTCTTTGAGCAAGGCTCAAATATTTATTTCTTTGAGCAAGGTTCATTCTCTAGAGCTTAGACTACATGCATGACTTCTATTCAAACACATGTAGACACACGAATCTGTTTGAAGATGGGACTGATGAGTCTCCTGTTATTTGTTAGTCCCTCAGTCATGTCCAACTTTTTGCAATGCCATGGACTGTAGCCTCTGTCCATAAAGTTTTCTGTGTGAGAATCCTGGAGTGGGTAGCCATCCTCTTCTCCAGTTCTTGTTATTGGACACAAGCAACATGAAGAGATCAAGAAAACACAGCTGACCTGATTATAAAAATCCTATTCATTGGAGGAGGTGGATATTTCTTATATCTGTCATTTTTATAAAATGCATCAATTCTACTCTTTCTGCAGCTTCTATGTACCTGAGTCCTTTGTATATGCCTAAATGTAAAACTCAGCACCTTTGCAGGTATTCCTAAAAAATCCATTTACCAAAACACAGCTGAATAATGGTTATTTTCTGTAGTTTTTATCTGAGAAACTGAGAAGGAATGTTTTTATTAAAAAACCTGTCAATAAACAGAGAAAGAATTTAACTAGTTGTGTTTTCCACATTTACATGTTTCTTGGTTCTTCTTTCCTCCTCCTTCTCTTTAATTTTTACTTAGGAATTTTTTAAGCACTTTAAATTTTTAAATTTGTTGATTTACTTTCTCACAGAGCTATTAGCTTCATCTTGGCTCTTGCATATAAGAAAAATTAAGAAAAGCATTTTTCAGTTATTAGTGCCTCTCATCTTGAAAGACCATATGTGCTTGCATAGGAGACATATAAATTGCTCTTCCTGTTTGCACAGGAGACATATACATTTATGAAATTTCATAAATTTCAGTCATGATGCTATGTTTGAGTCATGAAAAGTGGAGAAACAAAAATTTGGGAGGAGGCAAAAAATTAATTGAAAGCTAAGTGACAGTTTAAATAATAAGCTCTGTGATATCAGAGACATAAATAAATAGGATGGTTCTCATGTGAGGAAGCATAAGACAAAACTGATAGAAAGTGTTTTCCCACAGCCTAGAGATGCTGAGGAATTCTCTCAAGGCCCCCACTGCTGGACTTAGTTGTTCACGTTTTGTCGCTAAACCATGTTCGACTCTTTGCGACCCCATGGACTGTGGTCCACCAGGTTCCTCTGTCCATGAGATTTCCCAGGCAAGAATACTGGAGTGGGTTGTCAGTTTCTTCTCCAAGGAATCTTCCTTACCCAGGGACCAAATCCACATCTCTGTGTCTCCTGCATTGGCATGCAGATTCTTTACTGCTAAGCCACCAGGGAAGCCCTGATGCTGAAGAGTTTTCTCATGGCCCCCACAGCTGGACTTATCAGCAAGTTAAATTTCAGCATCCAGTTTCTCCTGAAGAGAAGAAGAAAATAGTAGCTTTTATGTAGTAGTTGAAGGACTTGCATTCGAACACATGGGAGAGGCACTCTGTGAACAAATTGCAAGGAAATCCCAGAGGATTTGGGCTTGCCTATCGTTCTGGATGAAACCCTTGGAAAAGAGTGCTTCAAAGAGCATTAGCTACTCAATTAGCTGCCCATTAGTTCCCACACTTGAAAATTTGGGAGCTGGAAAGGACATCCAGAGATCTCTCTCTCCTAATGTTTTATATGCTACTTCTCCCAAAACTTCTAGAGCATGCATGAATTCTCAAAACAAACCAGTGTTATTATTAAAATAAGCTCCATTTTTTTTTTTTCCTAAACAATCTTCCTAGTTGTGATATATACTAAACAAACTATCCATTATATGGCATATTTATCTATTTTCTTTAAGATAAAGTATTTTTCAGGAAAAAAATTACTTTTCATGATCTATGAAGTTTTTATCAACCTTTAATTTAAATGTTTTTATGCTTTCTGCTGCACATTCTTTATTTTTTTATGGATAATATAATTAGATTTTTTAAAGGAGAAGAATTAAGTACATGATAAGAATGCAAGCTCCAGAAGCTATTTTTTAATACAACAAAATAAGACTGTGAAGGCAATTAGAAATATTAAAACTTTCTGAAATAGTCTCTTATGATCCTTTGTATTTCTGTGCTGTCTGTTGTGATCTCTCCATTTTCATTTCTAATTTTATTGATTTGATTTTTCTCTCTTTGTTTCTTGATGAGTCTGGCTAATGGCTGTCTCTTATACACATCTTCTATTTAGGCTATATTAACTGTTATAAATAAAAAAATATATAACAAACTTTTATTGAGGGTATTCTATATGCCAGTCATAGCCTTAGCTATTTAGTTTTCATTTAGCCTAATTACCTTGAATCCATAAATAATGAAATATTATCAGTAAAATGAAGTTGCTGTAGTACATGTGGATTTTGGAGTTAAGCAGGCCAAATTAAGCATCCATCTCTTTTCTCTACTGCTGTTCCAAATCTGAACATGTTATTTAAATTCTCTAACTCACTGTCTCTTCATGCATGTAATGGAGCTATACAAATTTATTTGTTTGTGAAGAGAATTAAATAAGAATTTATTTGGCATAATATGTGGTATTTCATTGTTTCTCAGAGCATATTGATTACCAGTCTTATTCTATGATGAAATGGAAAAAAAAAATTACATGGTAGACCAGATTAGATGCCAGAGATAATTATATTAATTTCTAACCTTTGAACAAGTGCTTCCTATGTATAAAATTCTAAGCACTCCACATGTATGATCCCATTTATATCTTAGAATAATACTGTGATGTAAGAAATATTCCTGTCTCCATTTAAAGATAAATGAACCTGAGGCTTAATGAGAGCACTTTGCTGCTATGAGAAATGGGGATTATAGTTCAGTAAGTCTCCTAGGTTTTATTGATTTAATTCTGTAGGTATGTGCAAGTGTGTATATGTGTGGTCATGTACATTTGCTACAAGGCTCTTTTTAGTGAGTCTTTTTCAACAAAAGGCTATAAAAACTATATAATTATCACAAATCATTTATGGAGTGTCTGCTTCCATCTATACTTAAAGTCACAGTTCTCTAGTACCTGAGAAAGATTAAGAATGCTAACAAAACACCTTCCATATTTTGAGTTTAAGATGAACAGTTCCTGAGTTAGATTAGATATGTATAGATACATATATATTCATGTTTAAAATATATTTTATATAAAATACATATTTATGGATATTTGATATATATCATCAAGACAAAGAAGTCAATCCTAAAGGATCAAACCAGTCAATCCTCAAGGAAATCATTCCTGAATATTCACTGGAAGGACTAATACTGAAGCTGAAACTCCATTACTTTGGCCACCTAATGCAAAGAACTGACTCATTAGAAAAGACCCTGATGCTGGGCAACATTGAAAGCAGGAGGAGAAGGGGACAGACAGAGGATGAGATGGTTGGATGGCATCACTGAGTCAATGGACATGAATTTGAGCAAGCTCCAGAAGTTGGTGATGGACAGGGAAGCCTGGCATGCTGTAGTCCATGGGGTTGCAAAGAGTCAGACATGACTGAGTGACTGAACTGAACTGATAAATAAAATAATATATACATATGGCTAGAGATAGATATATAATTTTAGAAAACTTTTAGACTTTGCTTTGTAATAATTTTAGATTTACAAAGATTTGCAGATTAGAGAAAGTTCTATATGCCCATCGACAAATTTCCTCTGTTACCTAACATCTTACATAACCTTCTACATTTTTCAATACTAGGAAAAAATACTATTTCATTAGTATTAATTAAACACCAGATTTTATTCAGATTTTAAAACAGATATTAGCGATTTTCCCAATAATGTCTTTTTACTGTTCCACCATCTAGATTAGGTAGCTTCCCTGGTGGCTCAAAGGTTAAAGCGTCTTCCTGGAATGCGGGAGACCTGGGTTCGATCCCTGGAGCGGGAAAATCCCCTGAAGAAGGAAATGACAACCCACTCCAGTACTCTTGCCTGGAGAATCCCATGGAAGGAGGAGCTTGGTAGGCTATGGTCCATGGGGTCGCAAAGAGTTGGACACGACTGAACGACTTCACTTCACTTCACTTCACATTACATTCCATTTTCATGTTCCCATGTTCTCCTCCTGTCTACAACAGTTTTGGAGTCTTTCCATTTTTCCTGACCTGACCTGAGAATTTTGAAGAATATTGATAATTTACTTTGCAGAATGTAATTTATTTTCTCATAATTAGGCTACTGTTCTATGTTTGGGGGCAGAAATCAGAGCTAACGTTCCCTTCCAACACACTCTGATGTCATCTATAGGACTTACTACTGGTGATTATTTGGTTATGGCAATGTCTTCTAGATTTCCTTGTTATGAAGTTACTATGTACTTACATAAAATGCTTGGTACAATGCTTGATGCATAGTGTATTCTCTGGAAACAAGTCCTGAAGTCCAGCTCACAATCAAGGAGGAAATTCAGTGTCACTTACTGGAAGGGGCAAGATACCTATGAGTATTATTTAGATATCCTCTGAAAAGAAAAAAATTCCCTCTCCTCATATATTTATTTTATCAATAATTTACTTATATCAACATGGGCACATATATATTTGACTTAGGCTTTGAGTTAGAATCCAATATTACATTAATTATTTCAATCTTTTAAGTTTTCCAGCTTTGGGCACCAGGTTTTTTTTAAGTGGAGGACTTTTTAAAAAATGTTCATCTGTTTGATTTATAGATATTTATGCTATAAAAATTTATAAAATATCTTCCCTAAAAAGCTTATACAGATTTTCTACTTTCTCTTACTAATTTTGCTTTCTATTCCATAATTAACAACTAATATAACATCTAATTTTGTAAATTATTTCGATATATAAAATTTGCTTTGTTAAATGCCTTCTTGTTCATTGATCAACCAAACAACAAATCCTTAGGGAATATATCTGCTAATGATGATGTTGAATGCTGCGGAGACTAGAAGGGAGAAAAAAAGAAATAATATCTGTCTTTGAAGAACATATAATCTATGTGAGAGAATAAAAATAGCACTCTTAAAGTAATTGCAGTGTCATATGAAACTTTAATAATAAGAACTTAAGAACTAATATTGTGGAAGTTAAGAAAAAGGGCAAAAAATCAAGACTTTATGAAAACCACAACATGATGTATCCAATAAATACAAAGTGCTAGCATTCAGGAATACAGTGGTGAGCATATGATTAAGAAATCTTGCCCAAAGTGTGATGAGTTAGTTATAAGTCTAATTGTACAGAATGCTATGACATAAATTCATAACATCTGAGTTTTGGGGGTTTCAGAAGGACTCATGGAAGTGACTTTTATATAAGATCTGAATTATTAATAGGAAAGATCACCTTAGAACTTGTATTCAGTCTTTTAAATTATTTTCAGAGCTAATTTTTAGAGATGATTTTCTTAAAATTATTTTAGAAATTCTCTGATTTTCAGATAAAATTTTTATTAAAAATTTATTTTTTAGATCCTCAAATTAATAGCAAAATATTCATAGGTAGGGGGTTTCTATGCAGAATTTCTTAGTACAGAATTGTTTTTTTAGTAATCCTAATGACATTTTGTATGTATGTGTATACATGTACGTGTGTGTGCATGTACGTGTGTATGTACATGATTTTTTGGTGCGTGGCCATACACTTATTCTATCATTATTCGTCCATTTCATTTATTCCTCCAGGAAAACAATCTCCATGTACTTTGCAGTAGGAAATATTCTAAGATGACCCCTAAAGACTCTTTCTTTAGTATATTCTCATTATTCCCTTGAGTATGTTGGAAACTGAATTTAATAGGTTATAACTGCTGTGGTCATGGGCTTCCCAGATGGCTCAGTGGTAAAGAATCTGCCTGTTAAGCAGGAGAAGAGGATTCAGTCCTTGTGTCAGGAAGATCCCCTGGAGAAGGAAATGGTAACCCACTCTAGTATTCTTACCAAAAAAATCCCATGGACAGAGGAGCCTGGTGGGCTACAGTCCATGGGATCACAAAGAGTCAGACACAGCTTAGTGAATTACAGCAGCAGCAGCAACTACTATGGTTATATTACAATACATGGCAAAAGAGATCATAATGAAGTTTACTAATCTGTCGATCTTGAGCTAATTAAAAGGAGATTATCCAGGTTGATATGACCTAATTACATAGGCCATTTAAATATGCACCTAAAGACTAAAGAAAAGGGAATTCAGAGATGCAAAGTACAAGAAATACCGGATACATCATTCCTGGTTTGAAGAGGGGAGGGGACACATGGATAAGAATGCAATTACTTCTGTGATCTAAGAGTGATCCTGATTAGTAGCAAAGAAACAGACACTTTCATGTTACAAGAAACTGGATTACTCCAACAAGAATGTGCTTTTAATTGAATTTTACCCAGAGCTTCCAGATGAAAACTCTGCCTGGTCAACATCTTGATTTCAGTCTGATAATATTCTGAGCTGAGAACCTACTAATGGCAATCTGAACTACTGACCTATAGACTGTGAGCTAAAAGTGAACTTTGCTCCAAGTCATCAAATTTGTGGCAATTTGTTGTGTAGATATAGTAAACTAGCACATACTTACTTGTGTCAAGCACTGTTTTAGATCCTTGAAATTAGAGTCAACAGTATGTGAACCATGAACTCAGAGATGTTCAAGCTAGATTTAGAAAAGGCAGAGGAACCAGAGATCAAATTGCCAACATCTGCTGGATCATTGAAAAAGAAAGAGAGTTCCAGAAAAATCACCTACTTCTGCTTTATTGACTGTGCCAAAGCCTTTGACTGTGTGGATCACAACAAACTGTGGAAAATTCTTCAAGAGAAGGGAATACAATACCACCTGACCTGCCTCCTGAGAAATCTGTATGCAGGTCAGGAAGCAACAGTTAGAACTGAGCGACTTCACTCACTTCTGTGACATACAGTGACCACAAGATTATTTGTTATTCAAGAGTGAGGAAATCTGTGTGCAAGTGACATTAGGCTCATAGAATTTAAAGAAACACTTAGAAATAAAAACAAAGTCATTTGTTTGGAACAACAGACTGGTTCCAAATCTGGAAAGGAATATGTCAAGGCTGTATATTGTCACCCTACTTATTTAACTTATATTCAGAGTACATCATGAGAAATGCTGGGCTGGATGAAGCACAAGCTGGAATCAAGATTGCCAGGAGAAATATCAATAACCTCAGATATGTAGATGACACCACCATTATGGCAGAAAGCAAAAAAGAACTAAATAGCCTCTTTGATGAAAGTGAAAGAGGAGAGTGAGAAAGTTGGCTTAAAACTCAACACTCAGAAAACTAAGATCATGGCAACTGGTTCCATCACTTTATGGCAAATAGATGGGGAAACCATGAAAACAGTGACAGACTTTATTTTGGGGGCCTCCAAAAATCACTGAAGATGGTGACTGCAGCCATGAAATTAAAAGATGCATACTCCTTGGAAGAAAAGTTATGACCAACCTAGATAGCATATTAAAAAGCAGAAACATTACTTTGTCAACAAAGGTCCCTCTAGTCAAAGCTATGGTCTTCCCAGTAGTCATTTATGGATGTGAGAGATGGACTATAAAGAAAGCTGAGTACCAGAGAATTGATGCTTTTGAACTGTGGTGTTGGAGAAGACTCTCAAGAGTCCCTTAAATTGCAAGGAGATTCAACTAGTCCATCCTAAAGAAAATCAGTCCTGACTATTCATTGGGAGGCCTGGCGATGAAGCTGAAACTCCAATACTTTGGCCACCTGATGTGAAGAACTGATTCATTTGAAAAGACCCTGATGCTGGTAAAGATTGAAGGCAGGAGGAGAAGGGGATGTCAGAGGATGAGACAGTTGGATGGCATCAATGACTCAATGGACATGAGTTTGAGTAAACTCCAGGAGTTGATGATGGACAGGAAGGCCTGACATGCTACAGTCCATGGGGTCACAAGGAGTCAGACATAACTGAAAGACTGAACTGAACTGAATGAGAGTCAGAATATGCTATCTTATCTTATGAAAAAAAAAAAAAGAAAAAGAAAACAAGAAAAACAACAGTAAAACTCCGACTATTGTGATTTAACACTGCAACAGTTTTTTTTTTTTTTTTTTCATAATAGTATACATGTTTCAATGCCATTCTCCCAAATCATCCCACCCTCTCCCTCTCCCACAGAGTCCAAAAGTCCATTCTAAACATCTGTGTCTCTTTTGCTGTCTCACATACAGGGTTATCATTACCATCTTTCTAAATTCCATATATATGTGTTAGTATACTGTATTGGTGTTTTTCTTTCTGGCTTACTTCACTCTGTATAATTGGCTCCAGTTTCATCCATCTCGTTAGAACTGATTCAAATGATTTTCTTTTTAATGGCTGAGTAATACTCCATTGTGTATATGTACCACAGCTTTCTTATCCATTCATCTGCTGATGGACATCTAGGTTGTTTCCATGTCCTGGCTATTATAAACAGTGCTGCAATGAACATTGGGGTACATGTGTCTCTTTCAATTCTGGTATCCTTGGTGTGTATGCCCAGCAGTGGGATTGCTGGGTCATAAGGCAGTTCTATTTGCAGTTTTTTAAGGAATCTCCACACTGTTCTCCATAGTGGCTGTAATAGTTTGCGTTCCCACCAGCAGTGTAAGAGGGTTCCCTTTTCTCCACACCCTCTCCAGCATTTATTGCTTGTAGACTTGTGGATCGCAGCCATTCTGACTGGTGTGAAATGGTATCTCATTGTGGTCTTTATTTGCATTTCTCTGATAATGAGTGATGTTGAGCATCTTTTCATGTGTTTGTTAGCCATCCGGATGTCTTCTCTGGAGAAATGTCTGTTTAGTTTTTGGCCCATTTTTTGATTGGGTCGTTTATTTCTCTGGAATTGAGCTGCATGAGTTGCTTGTATATTTTTGAGATTAGTTGTTTGTCAGTTGCTTCGTTTGCTATTATTTTCTCCCATTCAGAAGCCTGTCTTTTTACCTTGGTTATAGTTTCCTTTGTTGTGCAGAAGCTTTTAATTTTAATTAGATCCCATTTGTTTATTTTTGCTTTTATTTCGAGTATTCTGGGAGGTGGATCATAGAGGATCCTGCTGTGATTTATGTCGGAAAGTGTTTTGCCTATATTCTCTTCTAGGAGTTTTATAGTTTCTGGTCTTACATTTAGATCTTTAATCCATTTTGAGTTTATTTTTGTGAGTGGTGTTAGAGAGTGATCTAGTTTCATTCTTCTACAAGTGGTTGATCAGTTTTTCCAGCACCACTTGTTAAAGAGATTGTCTTTACTCCATTGTATATTCTTGCCTCCTTTGTCGAAGATAAGGTGTCCATAGGTGTGTGGATTTATCTCTGGGCTTTCTATTTTGTTCCATTGATCTATATTTCTGTCTTTGTGCCAGTACCATACTGTCTTGATGACTGTGGCTTTGTAGTAGAGCTTGAAGCCAGGCAGGTTGATTCCTCCAGTTCCATTCTTCTTTCTCAAGATTGCTTTGGCTATTTGAGGTTTTTTTGTATTTCCATACAAATCTTGAAATTATTTGTTCTAGTTCTGTGAAAAATACCGCTGGTAGCTTGATAGGGATTGCATTGAATCTATAGATTGCTTTGCGTAGTATACTCATTTTCACTATATTGATTCTTCCGATCCATGAACACGGTATATTTCTCCATCTATTAGTGTCCTCTTTGATTTCTTTCATCAGTGTTTTATAGTTTTCCATATATAGGTCTTTAGTTTCTTTAGGTAGATATATTCCTAAGTATTTTATTCTTTTCGTTGCAATGGTGAATGGAATTGTTTCCTTAATTTCTTTTTCTACTTTCTCATTATTAGTGTATAGGAATGCAAGGGATTTCTGTCTGTTGATTTTATATCCTGCAACTTTACTATATTCATTGATTAGCTCTAGTAATTTTCTGGTGGAGTCTTTAGGATTTTCTGTGTAGAGGATCATGTCATCTGCAAACAGTGAGAGTTTTACTTCTTCTTTTCCAATTTGAATTCCTTTTATTTCTTTTTCTGCCCTGATTGCTGTGGCCAAAACTTCCAGAACTATGTTGAATAGTAGCGGTGAAAGTGGGCACCCTTGTCTTGCTCCTGACTTTAGGGGAAATGCTTTCAGTTTTTCACCATTGAGGATAATGTTTGCTGTGGGTTTGTCAAATATAGCTTTTATTATGTTGAGGTATGTTCCTTGTATTCCTACTTTCTGGAGAGTTTGTATCATAAATGGATGTTGAATTTTGACAAAGGCCTTCTCTGCATATATTGAGATAATCATATGGCTTTTATTTTTCCGTTTGTTAATGTGGTGAATTACATTGATTGATTTGTGGATATTGAAGAATCCTTGCATCCCTGGGATAAAGCCCACTTGGTCATGGTGTATGATCTTTTTAATGTGTTGTTGGATTCTGATTGCTAGAATTTTGTTAAGGATTTTTGCATCTATGTTCATCAGTGGTATTGGCCTGTAGTTTTCTTTTTTGGTGACATCTTTGTCAGGTTTTGGTATTAGGGTGATGGTGGCCTCATAGAATGGGTTTGGAAGTTTACCTTCCTCTGAAATTTTCTGGAAGAGTCTCAGTAGGATAGGTGTTAGCTCTTCTCGAAATTGTTGGTAGAATTCAGCTGTGAAGCCGTCTGGACCTGGGCTTTTGTTTGCTGGAAGATTTCTGATTACAGTTTCAATTTCCGTGCTTTGATGGGTCTGTTAAGGTTTTCTATTTCTTCTTGGTTCAGTTTTGGAAAGTTGTACTTTTCTAAGAATTTGTCCATTTCTTCCACGTTGTCCATTTTATTGGCATATAATTGCTGATAGTAGTCTCTTATGATCCTTTGTATTTCTGAGTTGTCTGTTGTGATCTCTCCATTTTCATTTCTAATTTTATTGATTTGATTTTTCTCTCTTTGTTTCTTGATGAGTCTGGCTAATGGTTTGGCAATTTTATTTATCCTTTCAAAGAACCAGCTTTTTGCTTTCTTGATTTTTGCTATGGTCTCTTTCGTTTCTTTTGCATTTATTTCTGCCCTAATTTTTAAGATTTCTTTCCTTCTACGAACTCTGGGGTTCTCCATTTCTTCCTTTTCTAGTTGCTTTAGGTGTACAGTTAGGTTATTTATTTGACTTTTTTCTTGTTTCTTGAGGTATGCCTGTATTGATATGAACTTTCCTCTTCAGACTGCTTTGATAGTGTCCCACAGGTTTTGGGTTGTTGTGTTTTCATTTTCATTCGTTTCTATGCATATTTTGATTTCTTTTTTGATTTCTTCTGTGATTTATTGGTTATTCAGAAGCGTGTTGTTCAGCCTCCATATGTTGGAATTTTTAATAGTTTTTCTCTTGTAATTGAGATCTAATCTTAATGTATTATGGTCAGAAAAGATACTTGGAATGATTTCGATTTTTTTGAATTTATCAAGGTTAGATTTATGGCCCAGGATGTGATCTATCCTGGAGAAGCTTCCATGAGCACTTGAGAAAAAAGGTGAAATTCATTGTTTTGGGGTGAAATGTCCTATAGATATCAGTTAGGTCTAATTGGTCTATTGTATCATTTAAAGTTTGCGTTTCTTTGTTAATTTTCTGTTTGGTTGATCTGTCCATAGATGTGAGTGGGGTATTAAAGTCTCCCACTATTACTGTGTTATTGTTAATTTCCCCTTTCATACTTGTTAGCATTTGTCTTACATATTGCGGTGCTCCTATGTTGGGTGTATATATATTTATAATTGTTATATCTTCTTCTTGGATTGATCCTTTGATCATTATGTAGTGGCCTTCTTTGTCTCTTTTCACAGTCTTCACTTTAAAGTCTATTTTATCGGATATGAGTATAGCTACTCCTGCTTTCTTTTGGTCTCTATTTGCGTGGAATATCTTTTTCCAGCCCTTCACTTTCAGTCTGTATGTGTCCCTTGTTTTGAGGTGGGTCTTTTGTAGGCAGCATATATAGGGGTCTTGTTTTTGTATCCATTCAGCCAGTATTTGCCTTTTGGTTGGGGCATTCAACCCATTTACGTTTAAGGTAATTATTGATAAGTATGATCCTGTTGCCATTTACTTTATTGTTTTGGGTTCGGGTTTATATGCCCTTTTTATGTTTCCTGTCTAAAGAATATCCTTTAGCATTTGTTGGAGAGCTGGTTTGGTGGTGCTGAATTCTCTCAGTTTTCGCTTATCTGTAAAGCTTTTGATTTCTCCTTCATATTTGAATGAGATCCTTGCTGGGTACAGTAATCTGGGCTGTAGGTTATTTTCTTTCATCACTTTAAGTATGTCTTGCCATTCCCTCCTCGCCTGAAGAGTTTCTATTGAAAGATCTGCAGTTATCCTTATGGGAATCCCCTTGTGTGTTATTTGTTGTTTTTCCCTTGCTGCTTTTAATATTTGTTCTTTGTGTTTGGTCTTTGTTAATTTGATTAATATATGTCTTGGGGTGTTTCGCCTTGGGTTTATCCTGTTTGGAACTCTCTGGGTTTCTTGGACTTGGGTGATTATTTCCTTCCCCATTTTAGGGAAGTTTTCAACTATTATCTCCTCAAGTATTTTCTCATGGTCTTTCTTTTTGTCTTCTTCTTCTGGGACTCCTATTATTCGAATGTTGGAGCGTTTCATATTGTCCTGGAGGTCTCTGAGATTGTCCTCATTTCTTTTAATTCGTTTTTCTTTTTTCCTCTCTGATTCATTTATTTCTACCATTCTATCTTCTATTTCACTAATCCTATCTTCTGCCTCCGATATTCTACTATTTGTTGCCTCCAGAGTGTTTCTGATCTCTTTTATTGCATTATTCATTGTATATTGACTCTTTTTTATTTCTTCTAGGTCCTTGTTAAACCTTTCTTGCATCTTCTCAATCCTTGTCTCCAGGCTATTTATCTGTGATTCCATTTTGATTTCAAGATTTTGGATCATTTTCACTATCAATATTCGGAATTCTTTCTCAGGTAGATTCCCTATATCTTCCTCTTTTTTTTGGCTTGGTGGGCTTTTCTCCTGTTCCTTTACCTGCTGGGTATTCTTCTGTCTCTTCATGTTGGTTATATTGCTGCGTTTGGGGTGGCCTTTCTATATTCTGGGAATTTGTGGAGTTCTCTTTATTATGAAGTTTCCTCACTGTGGGTGGGGTTGTATCAGTGGCTTGTCAAGGTTTCTTGGTTAGGGAGGCTTGTGTTGGAATTCTGGAGGATGGAGCTGGATTTCTTCTCTCTGGAGTGCAATGAAGTGTCCAGTAATGGGTTATGAGATGTCAGTGGTTTTGGAGTAACTTTGAGTTGCCTGTATATTGAAGCTCAGTGGTGTGTTCCTGTGTTGCTGGAGAATTTGCAAGGTATGTCTTGCTCTGGAACTTGTTGGCCCTTGGGTGGTGCTTGTTTCAGGGTAGGTATGGAAACATTTGATGAGCTCCTATCGATTAATGCTCCCTGCATTCAGGATTTCTCTGATGTTCTCAGGACTTGGACTTAAGCCTCCTGCTTCTGGTTTTCAGTTTTGTTTTTACAATAGCCTCAAGACTTCTCCATCTATATAGCACCAATGATAAAACATCTAGGTTAAAGATGAAAGGTTTCTCCACATTGAGGGACACCCTGAGAGGTTCACTGAGTTACATGGAGAAGAGAAGAGGGAGGGGGTAGTTAGAGGTGACTGGAATGAGATGAGATGGGATCAAAAGAAGAGAGAGCAAGCTAGCCAGTAATCACTTCCTTATGTTCGCTCCACAGTCTGGAACCCTCAGAGGTGTTCACGGAGTTATACAAGGAAGAGGAGAGGGAGGAAGTAGACAGAGGTGGCCAGAAGGATAAAAGAGGGAAATGAAAAGGAGAGAGATAGATCCGGCCAGTAACCAGTTCCCTAAGTGTTCTCCAACGTCTGGAACACACAGAGATTCACAGAGTTGGGTAGAGAAGAGAAGGGGGTGGGAGGAGACAGAGGCCACCTGGTGGAGAAAAAGGAGAATCCAAAAGAGGAGAGAGTGGTCAAGCCAGTAAGCTCGCTCTCAGGTAAAATTGGGTACTGAAGATTAGGTTTTTAAATGTAGAAAATTGTCATCAAATACCAAAAAACAAAGATTAAAAATCTGGAGTAGAGATTGGATTTTCAAAAACACAATATTAAAGAAAAGAAGAAGAAGAAGAAAAAAAAAACACAAAGCCACAAGAATTATTAAAAAACAACCACCACCACCACAAAAAGACTATATACGGCATTTGCTTTAAAAATAGGGTCTTTTTTTTTTTGAAAAGTAATAGTAGGTTATAAAAATAAAAATCAGAGAAATAGAGGATTTAAAAATTTAAGAGAGTTAAAAAAAAGAAGAAGAAAAAGAAAAGAAGAAAAAACAATCACGCAACAGCATCAACACACACACACATACAAAAATGATCGTAAAAATAGTAAAGATATATCTGGCCCTTTCTCTGGTGTTGTGGGCAGTGTGGGGTCACTTCCAAGGCAGCTCCCTCTGTTTAACTTCTTCTGTTTGCTGGTCTCTTCAGTGTCTGGTTTCCATCTTGACGCAGGGATGGCGGTGGTGGATACTATTTTTTTTTTTAGGCTCACTTGTTCAGTCATGCTGTGAGGAGGGAGGGATGCTGTAAACAAATAACACTGGTGTGTGCTCGAAGTGTCTCATCCACACTGGGCCTGCCCCTGCTCATGGCACACACTGCTCAGGCTCTACATTGCTCCTCCAGGAACTGTCTGAGGCCAGCCCTAGGCTTCATGCAACTCCCTGTTCTAAGCCGCTCAGGCTCGGTGCTAAGGTAGCCCTCAGAGGTGCAGATTCAGTTGGGCCTGCGTTTTGTGCCCTTCTGAGGTCCGAGTAGCTCAGGAGTTTGGCGAGTGCAATTGCTGCGACTTATCGCCTTTCGCAGCTGCTCAGTTTTCTGGGTGTACCACTGGCGTTCCTTCTCAGGCAGATGATGACTGTCCAGAACCCCCAGAAGTCTTAGTTAGGAAAGAAGCCTGCTTGCATTTTGGTAGGTAATGTCTCTCTTGGGCTGTGATTGCCCCCTTCCAGCCCTTACAGCTCTGGCTCCCTGCCACCGGAGGGGGATGTTCTGCAGCCGGCTAATTCTGTTCTGTCCTTTGTTCTGTGCGCGGTCCTGGCGGTGTCTTATGTTTGAGCATTTTGCGTGGTAGCTATTCCACAGTCTGGTTTGCTAGCCCAAGTTAGTTCATTCTGGTTACACGCAGGGCGTTCTGGCCCGATTCTTAAAAAGCACTGCAGCCTGTGCCTCCTGCTCCTCCCTGCCCAGCTTCCACTTGCTAGTGGTGGATGTAGGCATCTGCACTGCTTTTCCACTGGGGGAGTTACTGTTGGGCTCGTAATCTGTTGGTTTTAATTATTTATTTATTTTTCCTTCCTGTTATGTTGCCCTCTGTGCTTCCAAGGCTCACCATGGACTTGGCAGCAAGAATGTTTCCTGGTGTTTGGAAACCTCTCTTCTTAAGAGTCTCTTCCCAGGACGGGACTCCCTTTCCAGGACAGAGCTCCCTCCCTACCTCCTTTGTCTCTTTTTTTGTCTTTTATATTTTTTCCTACCTATTTTTGAAGTCAATGATCTGCTTTTCTGGGTGCCTGATGTCCTCCGCCAGCATTCAGAAGTTGTTTTGTGGAATTTACTTAGCATTGAAATGTTCTTTTGATGAATTTGTGAGGGAGAAAGTGGTCTCCCTGTCCTATTCCTTCGCCATCTTAGGACCGCCCCTCCAACAGTTTATTTTTACTTATGCAAATCTCTAAGGCAACCGTAGATTATGCAATGATGCAGCAACTTTAGTGTGTAATGATGCATTGTTAACCTTGTAACTTCATCATCTCAGCAAAGCCTTTCTCCAAGATTGCCAATGCAAGGTAAAAAGCACTGGTCTTACAAATCAATAAGTATTTTTCTCCTGGAAAGGACACATATTACTTTCGCCTACACCAGTTGGTTTGAATGTGGTCGTGTGTTGGGATCAGGGGCTACTGATATGCCCAGGAGGAGAAAAGGATATATGTGAGCAATAGGGGTCTCTACCCTACTTGGGTTACCAAGAAAACATTTAAATCAATGACCAAGTCAAAATTCTTGTCCTCATGAAAACATTTTCCTAGATCTTGAAGAAACTCATCTGCCCCTGGGAACAAAGGATTATTGTTGGGACATTTTATACAAGAATAAAACAGAAGGTTAATTTTAAATTTAATTTCCATGTTTACAAAATTAGCATTGATAGTCAGTCTATGTTTAATTCCTACTAACTTACCCAGAACAAGAGGGAAGCAGGGAGGAGGAGGAAATCTTTTTTGCTCCTATGAAATTGGGAAGAATCAAGGAGGCAAATGAAGGGGTCAGAAAGCCATTCTCTCACGTCTATTCCATTGCTGATTTGAGCCTTATGAATATTGCAAGTGTATCATCACAACCACATCAGGATGGGGAATAATAAATGATATACACTAGACTCAGATCCTTCAGAATAAGAATGTGTCTTAAAGCCCATCTCTCACCCTATTTCACAGACATTTTATTTTATTTTATTTGGCATAATAGTTATTTATTAAATACCAGATACTACACTAAGAACTTCACATATATTTATTCACAGACATTTTAAACTCTGCATCAGGTAAATCCAAGAGCAAATAACCTGATGGTATTAGTAAATTATTTCTAGCAAAATTGAACTAATGATAAAGTAATAATAAATAAACTATGTAAATAAAATATGAAGAGAAGATATTTTTTAATATTCTATTCTGGCTATCCTATTCAAAAGACAAAATGGCCAGACCATTCTAAAAATTTGCTTCAGCCCTCTGAACTTACTACTCAACTTCTCCATTTTCAGAGCTGACCTTGAACAATTTTAAGGAGCTAGTTTTCACCTGCAATTTCTTTGCTCTTCTGTGACTGTCAGCACCTTAAAAGAAAATCAATGTATGTACTCAAATATCTAATACTACAATATAAGACACTATAATTGTTAGAAATTTGGTTTCCTTTGCCATTGTTAAGCTGCTTGTCAAAAACCAGATTTCTATTTATATGAATTTCTGTGATGTAGACATTTTGAATTAGTTGTTTTAATATATTGTACATAATTAAGTCCAACTACTTAATTAGTTTTATTTTATAAATCCCAAAGAAATAATGCTAATTTTTTTGCATAAAATATATATTTAATAAATAATTAAAGAGGACTATTTCTACACATTTAAAGTTTTACAAATTTGTATTATCAACTTAAAACCTGGTGCTGTACCAAGTTCCATTATGAAGTATACATGAAATTCAGGGTATTTAAGGAAGCTGGAGTAAAAACTGAGAACAGGTGAAAAATATTTTTTAATAAAAATAAATGAACTTTTAAGTGCTATGTGGAATGGATATAAAATGTACCAAAAGCAATCTGTGTAGAAAGAGAGCCCCAGTGAGAAACTAGTGCTTTTAGGACCTCAATCCATCTAGGTTTTGGCACTACGATCACAGAACTGTGGCACAATCACAGCCATAGATGATAACAGAAAGGGATCAAGGATTCTTCCAGAAAATAAAAAAGGAAGCACGGAATCTGAAGATAGGCTATATACTTGAGTTTGAGAATCATAATTCATCTCTCCTAACTACTACTTATAGAAATAGCACTTGGAAAGTTAAGATTCAGAAGGAAAAAAGAACTGTAAAATTGGCTGCAAAAAAAGGAAAAATGCATCATTGGAAAAGACCCTCATGCTGAGAAAGATTGAAAGCAAAGGAAGAAGGGGTCAAGAGAGGTTGATATGGTTAGATAGCATCACTGACTCAATGAACATGAATTTGAGCAAACTCTGGGAGATTGTGGAGGACAGAGGAGCTTGGTAGGCCACAGTCCATGGGGTCACAAACAGTTGGACACGAGTTACCATCTGAACAACAATAGCATCACTTTTACTTAGAGTTTGGAGGATAAAGCAAAGAAGACTTCATAGTGGTAAAGAGACAATAAATTCATTGCCACATAACTCTGGACTATGTAATCTTAGTCATCTGAGGGAAGGTGGGAATACAAAGATAGGAGCAAGGGAAATATCTTGTTCCCTCTGGAAGCATCCTGTTACAAACTGAGATAAGAAGTCCTAATAGTAAAGAACCTGACTGCCAATGCTGGAGAGTTAAAAGAGGTGGATTTGATCCCTGGGTAAGGAAAATCCCCTGGAGGAGAGCATGGCAACACATGCCAGTATCCTTGCCTAAAGAATTCCATGGACAGAGCAACCAGATGGGCTACAGTCCACAGTTGTGTCACAGAGTTGGACACAACTGAAGTGTCTTAGCACAAATGCACAGATACATATAGATTCATTTTATTAGGAATGTGGCATAAAAAATCTTATCTGTTTGCCCTAAAGAATCTCAGAGAAATTGGGCTCCGCACCATATTTCTTTAAAACAAAAATAGACAATTTAATATGTGCTTGTTTTGTAATAGTTTACCAGGAACAGATATATTTTCTTATTTCTATTTCTACATTATCCTGCAGCTGTGATATAATTTCCAACTTCCTTTTGCTATAGTAGTCATTGGAAATTTAAGCATATTAACTTTTAGCATTGCCTATATATCCTCGTCTTCTCAGCCTTCTTCAATTTAAAGCCTTCTACTTAAAATACTAGGAGACTTGTAGATATACAAAGTCCATAGCTAACCTTGCTCTTTAAAGGTTAGCTATGGACTTACCCTATTGACCTAATAACAGCTCAAACGACTTACTTTATTAAGTAAAACATATCAATACTGAAGGAAATCAAAACGAAAGAAAAAATAAAAAGATTAGACTTAATTATTACTGGATCATTTTTGTAACTTAAAAATCAATGGCTGTTCAAAAGGTACCCTTCACATACCTTTCTTCTAAACAATCTGCAGTATTTTGTAATCATGCTACTCAGAGTGAGATGTGAGGGCCAGTAATAGTAGCATTGATTAGATTTCACAGACATGCAGAATCTTAACTGTCACATGAAACTCATTGGATAAGAATCTTCATTTTTAAAATTATCCCAATAATTCATGAGCACATAAAGTTAAGAAACCCCATGTTTATGTTATTCTTGGTATATCAATGTAAACTATAACTTCTAGGACCTCAAGAAAGAAAAGTGAAATTGTTAGTCGCTCAGTCATTTCCAACTCTTTGCTATGCACTGTAGCCTGTCAGGCTTCTCTGACCATGTGATTCTCTAGGCAGGAATACTGGAGTGGGCTGCCATTACCTCTTCCAAGGGATCTTCCTGACCTAAGGATCCTCACGTCTCCTACACTGGCAAATGGTTCTTTACCACTAGAACCAACTGGGGAGCCCATTTAGAACATTAGGCAATGATAAAAACATGGAGCAAAGTAGTTTAGAGAAAAGGAGAGGGGGGTGGTGAGGTATAATTTCAGATAGGATGACTAAGGAGGTTCTTAGTAAAAGGCTAGTATTTTAATAAATTCCAGTAAAAAGTGAGGTAGCAAGTTAAATGGATATTTGGAAGGGAAAAAATTAAATAATTTATGTGATTATATATTTTATATTAAGCCTAGAATGCTTGGTTAGCTTTACTTCCTAGGACAGGTAAAGAATAATATATTAGCAGAAATTACCATCCTTCAAATGACTGTTAGTTGCAGTTGTTATGATAATAGGTTTATATGTATTATCTCCTTTAATTACAATTGCGGCTCTACTGGGTAAATATTAGTTTAGTGAAAGTCACTCAGTCGTGTCCAGACTCTGTGAATCCATGGAATTCTCCAGACCAGAGTACTGGAATGGGTAGTCTTTCCCTTCTTCAGAGGATGTTCCCAACCCAGGGATCAAACCCACATCTCCCACATTGCAGGTGGATTCTTTACCAACCGAGCCACAAGGGAAGCCATGGATAAACATAACTTTGAGGCAACTGAGTCTCAGAGAAGTTGGATAACACTTCAGATTTCATATCAATAGCTTAATATTAATATACAGAAATCAAAAGTTAAATGCCAAATCCATCTGTTTCAAAAGCCCAATATTTCCTCTACTTTTCTGGCTATAAACTCCTCATAACTAGAATCAGATTTAATTTGCAGACAAGCAAAGAGTCTAATTACTTAATAAGTTGAAAAGTATGATTATAGTACTGACTCGGGAAAGAATTATTAGAAACTTAACTTGTTTCCCTGATAGCTCAGTTGATAAAAAATCCACCTGCAATGCAGGAGACCCCAGTTGGCTTCCTGGTTCATGAAGATCCACTGGAGAAAGGATAAGCTGCCCACTCCAGTATTCTTGGGCTTTCCTGATGGTTCAGCTGGTAAAGAATCTGCCTGCAATGTGGGAGATCAGGATTCTATCCCTGGGTTGGGAATAGCCCCTGGGATATGGAAAGGCTACCCACTCCAGTATTCTGGCCTGGAGAATTCCATGGGTATAGTCCACAGGGTCTCAAAGAATCAGACAGGACTGAATGACTTTCACTAAACAAATTGTTTTCAGAGTTGAATAAACGGCTTATGTGTAATACTGACTATATTATCATTTTAAATCAGCAATGTTAGCCCTAGATGAAAAAAAAAAAAAAAGAATAAACTGTGAGGATTTTTTTTTTTAAACCCTTATGTCACTCTCTACCCCCCAACCTTATTGTTTTAAATTCATTAAATTCAGTTTGGATGCTCAGGTATCTATTTTATAACCAAAAGTTTTGTAAGCAATTCTGATAAATGTCATATCTAACAATCACTGGGCTACATTTTTAAAGGGTCTGATCAAAATCATCCTAAAGCAATTTCACCTTAGGTGAGATTAGCTTAGACAAGATTAGTTGGAATTCTCGCTCACATCTTTTTCTTTTAAGGACAATGCATTGGCCAATAAATAAATAAGCTAAATTATCTTTGCAAACTCTTTATCAACTCTGACCTATATAGTAGGCAATTTCCTTTGCAGAGTGTTTGCAGATAGTTCATACTGATTGGACAGTATTAGTCTTACAAATTGCATTCAGCATACATGCTATTTGACAGGCTATGTGATGTGACCAAGGAAGAAGAAGAATGAGTCTGCACATTGGAAATAGAATATTCCAAACTCTATTTAGAAAAGTTCAAATGGATTAAGTATGTATTTGTTCTATTCAATTTCTTCAAGTGTTTACCTATCTAAATTAAAAAAAATCTGTGTGACACATCTTGCATTTTATAAAGTTCTGTCATATTAGATTGTATTTGAACTTTTAACTCAAAGTTCTTGAAGAAAAATCTGCTTCAATGTAAAATCACGTTGTGATTGACAAATTGACAAGAAATACCAGAATTGTGAAAACTTGAGGATATTGTCACAAGACTATCGTTGAAACTAGACAAACAATAGTGATATTATAAAGAAGGTCACTTGCTGTGATTTTTGGATTTAAAACTTATCCAAGAGTATACAGTTCCACTATGGAGAGTAAAAGCAATTTATTGCTGCTTTTCAGTATTGGAAAAGAAAAAGTTCATGCTGTCATTGATTGACCTTTAAAAAGAAAAATGTAGCTGGCTTACAGGTAATAAGAAAGCAATATATATATATGTGTGTGTGTATATTAGTAGACTTTCTTCATTTGGGCCCAATGCATAGATCTTTTATTATAATCAGATTGGATAAACCAACCACTGCCAAGTCATATTACCATAATGGAGTGCAACTTTTTTGCAATAATTTTTTCACTATAAATCTTGCAAAAATAAAGTTACAAAGTAGCAAGACATTAAAAAAAATAGCTTATCATAATTTCTTCATTTGATAAATAATGTGGCATGTTCTCAGTCACTGAATTCTATCCAACTCTTTGCAACTCCATGGGCTGTAGCTCACCAGGCACGTCTGTCCATGGAATTTTCCAGGCAAAAATACTGGAACAGGTTGTCATTGCTTTTTCCAAAATAATGTGGCATAGAAAATGTGTAATAGTTTTTATCATTGGTACTTATGGAACACTAAAAGCCTCATTTTAAAAGAGTAATACTATTAAATATCTTTGCAACAATATGTTTAACCAATTTCTCCCCTTGGTAGAAAATATAATTATGTAGCATAAAGACAGTGAATGATATTAAAGTTTACATGATAAATGATCATGGTCGTGGTCAGTTTTTACAATTGAATAAAGAGTGATTGCCTTGGAACTATGACATTTTTCCTATTTAAAATTACCTTCATATATCTTTCTTCTTAGATGTGTATAAGAGACAGATTTAATCCTTTACTTCTTTGTATCTTGGCTCTTCTAATTCAATTTGATTTTCTGAATTTAGGGTACATGAGTTTTATAAGCTCTGATCATAAAAAGATGGCATTTTAAAATATAAAACTTGTAAAAATATACACTTAGTTTCTGACACATTTACATCAGGCGATATCAAATAAATGTTTCTATTTTGAAAACTCATTATATTTCATTTTTAAAATTTGAATTTAGTGATGATATCTTTAAAAACTTAATTTCTGCCAGTTGGTACAGAATCTGATACCAAACTCTTTTTCAAAAGATTTCCTAGTTTTAAAGTTTGAGTTAATTTAGGTTGAGTTAAACCTGAGTTAATTCTCTTGAATTCACTGTCCTTTCTTTCTTCGAAAGCTTAAGGTAAACATCTTATGGTTCCTCAGGGATTTTATATTTTATGGTATGATTTCTTCTATATGTTAATACTTCTCCTTTCAAGTTTGGCAAATCTGCAATGTTGTTGCCAGCTATAGACTATAACTATCATTCGATGATTTGAACCTACTAAACCCAGATGTCTAAAAAGGTTTTATGAGCCAAGGTAGCCTTCTATGATAGCAAACACTTCCTGCTCAGCTTATTCAAAAAACCTTATAAAGACCAAATACATCCTTATAGGGAACAATATCTCAAACCTCAAACATCTTTATAAAGGTAAGGCATAATTATTCAGGGCATCTGTACTGTTGAAACCCAAATTTAAAAATCCAAACTTAAAAAGATTTATCTTTTGACTTGCCTGTGTGATTACATGGGATATTCTTGGCTTAATACCTCCGAGCAAAGAGTCATTTGAGCATACTTTTCTTCATATTTGTCTTCCATTGCCTTTATGTCTTATTTAAAAAGGAATGGTGGAAAAGAATTTGTATGGTCATGATTATGCTGATACCCATCTTGTTGAATCTCTCTGAAGACCATCTGTGGAAGATGGATTAAAGGAGCCTATTTGGAGTGATAAGAGGTTGGAATTTGGGACTTTAGGCTCATTTTTATGAATTTATATTATCCACATGTACATTCTACCAGGCCAAAATCTAAGATCATTTTTGTCAGGGATTGGTGGTAACTTTTAACAGAGTTATTTGCAGTAACAAATATTCTGGTATTTCCCTGGCTTATTGCCATGAAGATGTACTTCTTATTTAATACACCACCTAATGTAAGTATGGCACCACTGACTCGATGGACGCGAGTCTGAGTGAACTCTGGGAGTTGGTGATGGACAGGGAGGCCTGGTGTGCTGCAATTCATGGGGTCGCAAAGAGTCGGACGACTGAGCGACTGAACTGAACTGAACTGAACTGAATGTAAATAGAAAGAAGAAGTATTCAGGGGGCCAGCCTCTGCTCTATATATGGGCAAGTTTTTTTTTTTTTTTTACCATCTTGTATCTCCACCCCTCTAAGTGTGTTTAGTGTCCTCTGTATTTAGGCAGCCAACAGAGAAAGAGAGCCAAAAATGGAAGGAAAGTGTGTATGAGGTGGTACTGAAAGTAATGCCCATTAAATTTACTCATACATTCTATTGACACTTGACAAAAATTGAGTCACATAGCTACATCTGAAAAGTTAGAGATGCACTACTTTCCAGCTAAGCACTAAGATTAGCTCTAAGAACCATTATTGATGGGTGCTGGCAATCCCTGCTATGGGTTTTACGGTTGAGTTTCCTATTTGTCATGTAAGTTTACATATAATATACATCCATTTTCTGTGACTCTATCAGTTTTAACTAGGATTTGTGTGACCTGCCAAACACAGGTTTAAAGATTTTAATCTATTTTTCTTTCCCACAAATCTGTTATTTGTGAATCTGTAGACTAGTATCCTATTTTTACTCTAAAATTCAACATATTAAGCTAGAAAACATTTTAGAATATACTAAACAGCTTTATCTTCCATTCCCTTTTTTTCCCTGTGAGATGAATTATAAGATAAATGTAAAAAAGCAAATGGAGTCTCTGTTTTCACTTAAAATATTTCTTAATGAAGATTACATAAATGTTAAGGTACAGTGTCCTATATGAAATTTGGTAGTTTCTTTGGAAGATGCGGAGAGGAATTATTTTTGTTTTTCTGTTTTTGTACTAATTTCAGTGAATAATCACCATATTTAGATACCAATTCTGGTCTTTACTGATGAGATTGCAACAACTGTAAAATAAATAAAATAAAAGCAAAACTTCTTTACTATACAATTATTCAATAAGTTAAATAACCAGTTGCATTTTTAAGGCTATGTGTGCTCATAGCCTTTATATTTTCAAGAAATTACTGATCAAACTGTAACTTAATACACAAAAGTAGCACAGAAATTTCATGTAGAAAAGTAACTTGATTATTTGTATCAACTTAAACATATAGTGTACTAGATGAAACATATTGGAACAACTATATTAAATAGCACAAAATTTATATGGCAAGAGATGCATGTGTGCATGCTAAGTTGCTCCAGTCTTGCTTGATTCTGTGGCTCCAGGAACTGTAGCCCCACAGGTTCTTCTGCCCATGGGATTCTCTAGGCAAGAATACTGGAGCAGGTTGCCATCCCCTCCTCCAGGGGATCTTCCTGACCCAGGAATCGAACCCGTGTCTCTTATGTCTCCTGCATTGACAGGTAGGTTCTTTACCATTAGATTCACCTGAATGTCTAGAAAAGAAGAAAACTCTAATTTGAAAAGATATGTGAACCCCAATATTTATTGCAGCACTGCTTACTATAGCCAAGACATGGAAACAACCCAAGTGCCTATCAACAGATGATTGGCTTAAGAAGTCATATACATAATGGAATATTAAACCATAGAAAAGAATGAAATTTTGCCATTTCATTTAAGAGAATTACATATTGCAGGAGCACGGATGAACCCGTAGAATCTCATACCAAATAATGTCAGTCAGAGAAAGACAAATTCATATTGTATCACATATATGTAGAATCTAAAAATTAATGCAAATAAATCTATACAAAATAGACTCACAGATGTTGAAAACAAGCTTATAATTGCCAAATGGGAAAGTGCTGGGGGCTGGAGAGATAAATTAGAAGTATAGGATTCATAGATACAAACTACTGTATATACAGCAATAAGCCACAATGATTCACTGTATAGCACAGAGAGCTATATTCAGTATCTTCTAATAATCTATATTGGAAAATAGTCTGAAAAAATATATAATTCACTTTACTCTGCACTTTACCGTACATGATGCATGCATGCATGCATGTTCAAGTATGTCCAAGTCTTTGTAAATTCCGTGGACTATGGCCCACCAAGCTCTTCTGTCCACTTCATTGTACACCTGAAAGTAACACATAATTGTAAATCAACTTCAATAAAAAAGAAACTCTCAATAATGTTGTATATTGATCGTATAGAACGAAACACTATCTTGTGCTTTTATACAACTTTAAAAGAAACTCATACAATTTATCCATTTATTTCAGTAGACCCCACCTTTGTTTCATTTGTTTGTTTATAAGCAGTTATACTTGATAAAAAGTTAAAGTCTATCGTTAAGTAGTGTCTGACTCTTTGTGACCCCATGGACTGCACTTTGCCAGGCTCCTCTCTCCATGGGATTTCTCAAGTTAAAATACTGGAGTGGGTTGTCATTTCCTTCTACAGAAGATTTTACTGGCCCAGGGATTGAACCTACAATTTGGAGAGATGGGGACAAAGTTAATCAGAATCACACTTAAACTATTCTAGAATATTACAAGGTATAAAACTTTTCTTTAGAGATTAAAAAAAAAATCATTTTATGGTGCTATCTCCTGAATAAGTCATTTTTAAAGAAAAATAACAATAAAAATTTAGACAATAAGTGATTTTTTAAAAATGTGGTCAGTGAAACCACTCTATAAAACTTTTCATTCATAAAATCTGACTTTCTGCTACTAGTACCAGGAGGAGGGTCCCAGACCAAGGTTTTTTGGGATTACCCACCTCAAGGTCATGTGATAATCATCTCTGAATTGAAAACAAAAATAACAAAACTTCCCACCTTGTAGATAAGATGCTTATAGGTATAGAAGCCGGTGAAGGCAATGGCACCCCACTCCAGTACTCTTGCCTGGAAAATCCCAGGGATGGAGGAGCCTGGTTGGCTGCCGTCTATGGGGTCGCACAGAGTTGGACACGACTGATGCGACTTAGCAGCAGCAGCAGCAGGTATAGAAGTGTAAACTAGATCTAAATATATTTACTTTATTGTGAAAGGTGAATTGAATTGTTTTTTATGGCTGGAGTTCACACTTTTAGGGATGAATGTGTTGCAAAGAATTGCTGAATAAATATTTTGCCTCATCTTTAGTAGTCTCCCAAACTTTATAAAGGATATATACAAAAATGCCAATGTCTGGTTTCTCTGAAATAGAACATATTTATATTCACATGCATGCAATTGATTAAGGAAATGCTCCCAAGAGGTCAAGTAATTTTGACAAAGTCCCAGTTTCAGCCCCATTGCAGTCCAGAAGGGAGCTTTCAAGCTTAGTTATGCCTCTCAGCTTGCTCCATTTCAGGGCGTGTATGTGAGAAGGAGAATAGTAATGTGGAAAATTCCAACCACTCAGACATCTCCTTGTGCCTCTCTGATCATTTTATTTTAGGGAAAAATGGCTCTGCAGCTTAAGGACCATCATTAAAAGAAAAACATGGGCACCTGAAGACCCAGAGTTGGGCACACAAAAGTAGTGAAGTTACCCAATAGTGATCTTTCCATTCCCATTGTGAACAAATGATGGGAATAGGACATACTTCTTCTGTCTTGTAGGAAGGAATGATGGAACAATGTACTTACTGATTGGTCCTTGAAGACAGGAACTAGTTCTTAATCGATTTTCCCCCCAGCGGCTGATACAGTGTATGCATACCCCCAGTATGTATGCATGCAAGCTAGTCATTTCAGTAGTGTCCTACTCTTTGCGACCCTGTGGACTGTAGTGCATCAGACTCCTCTGTCCATGGGATGCTCCAGGGAAGAATACTGGAGTGGGTTGCCATTTCCTTCTCCAGGTGATCTTCCTCACCCACAGATCAAACCTGTGTCTTTTAGGTCTCCTGCTTTGGCAAGCAGTTTCTTTACCACTAGCACCACCTGGGAAGCCCGATATATATTAAATGTTTAGTAAATATATCGGAGAAGGCAATGGCATCCCACTCCAGTACTCTTGCCTGGAAACTCCCATGGATGGAGGACCCTGGTAGGCTGCAGTCCATGGGGTCGCTGAGTCAGACACGACTGAGTGACTTCACTTTCACTTTTCACTTTCATGCATTGGAGAAGGAAATGGCAACCCACTCCAGCGTTCTTGCCTGGAGAATCCTAGGGATGGCGGAGCCCAAAGGGCTGCCATCTGTGGGGTCTCACAGAGTCGGACACGACTGAAGCGACTTAGCAGCAGTAGCAGCAGCAAATATATGTAGACTAATTAAAAGTATATACACATATAAAACTTAAAAGGCATAGATAATTAATGAAGCTTTCTAATTTGCCTAATTCATACATCAAAATTTATTGAATCATGTGATAGTTGTATCAAAATTTCTACTTAGAATATCTCACATTTTAGTATTTAATCAAATGAAAGAATATGCAGCACATTTTATATCCTAGCACACGTTCATATATCTCTTTGTACTTGACCCTCCTGTTGATTTCAAAGGAAACTTGCTCAGCAGTGCTAACAGCACAGGAGTAAGAGGTTCATGAAAACAGTACTCTATATTTTAAAGTTGCTAATCCAGTACCTAAAAGGGAAAAAGAAGAAAGAGAAAAGGGATTTTGTCACTATGCTACGCTGACTTTAAATGCAGCAAAGCAACAGTTTTCCACAATTATCTTTACTTTCTTAGACTTCAATGAGTTTTCCTGGAAGAGTAAATACTTTTCCATATGCATTAATGCTAATTCATAAAGCAATTTACATGCACCGAACATCTTAAATTGTTTCTCCTCTTCCTCCTTAATTTTTAAATTGATTTCTTTTCTTATTCTTCCTTATCAAATTATGTGTGTATATATGGAGCATCTATAATAATGCAGTTGTATAAGGCATTGTAGTAAGCACTTTGAGCAACATTCTAAGCCTAAGATATTGTCACCAGTAATCTTATACTACAATTTTAATATATCCATTAGAAATAAACAGATGTTTGTCTTATGTCTGTTTTGCTTTTAGATTTTGAAAAAAAAAAAAAAGTCATTTCAATGCTATGACTTTTTTTCCCTGAGTTTGCTTGTCTCTAGAAGATAATTTTAAATTCACAGATTATAAACATTCTGGTTTAACATATTTACCTGTGATGCATTCCTAAGTCTAGATAATGCAAAGATTTTTGGCAAGTTCCCTATAAAGCTATGTATACTTTAATTATGGTGCATTGTATTTGTTAATGGTTTTATTTCTTTATAAAAAAAAAAGTCATTTCAATGCTATGACTTTTTTTCCCTGAGTTTGCTTGTCTCTAGAAGATAATTTTAAATTCACAGAAGATTATAAACATTCTGGTTTAACATATTTACCTGTGATGCATTCCTAAGTCTAGATAATGCAAAGATTTTTGGCAAGTTCCCTATAAAGCTATGTATACTTTAATTATGGTGCATTGTATTTGTTAATGGTTTTATTTCTTTAACATGGCATCTGACATAGACCTGGGAAGAGAATTATCACTCACAATATAGAGTATGACTTTAGCAAAAGCTTATAATGTCAAAATAAAATTCTTTAGTGCTTTTTTGAATATTTCCAGGCATTATAAACTTAAAATATAGTAAAAAAGAGATTCGAGAAAGAACATATTTACATATCAATTGCAATCATCGAAAAATTTTCCTTTGTATTTCAAATAAATTATTATATGAACTGTTTCCTAGTATAAATCAGTATAAACTTTTCTAATTGCTTATGGTGTATAATAATTTTGCACAAGTCAGTTGGGCTGGATTGTATTATTGTGATTGCCTGTAGGGTTTACCAGGTGGATGGATCAATGGTAAAGAATCTGCTTGACAATGCAGAAGACATGGTTTCAATTTCTGGGTTTCATCCTTAGGTTGGGAAGACACCTTGGATAAGGAAATGGTAATCCACTGCAGTAATTTTGCCTGGAAAATCCCATGGATGAGGAGTCTGGTGGGCTACATACAGTCCATGGGGCTGCAAAGAATCAGACACAACTGAGCACATAAGCACAATACTTAGAATTATTCAAGGCGAGACTAGAATATCACTTCTCAGAAATGATAAAATTATTCCTTGGATGAAAGTATAGACTAAATGCTAAATACTAGCTACTAAAATACACTCAGTGAATATTTAAATTTTTTGGTGTTTTCTCTTTGCTTTCAGGACAGAATAAGAACATTTTCAATAGTCTTATAAATCTACCTATCATTGATTTCATTGATTTTTTAGCCTCCTGTCTCACCACTCACCACTTCAAATTCTTGGCTTTAACTGTTTTGAATTATTAACTCACCAAATATTCCATAATCCTGCTCCAACTCTCATAAAATATGTTCAATTATCCTTAACTATCATTTTCTTCTCTTTCACTCTGTCCATATCTACAAATCACCTAGGTATCAACAATTGTCCTGCAGATATGCTGAAATAAGGGTCAATGTCTCTCTTGTGTAGTCCTACAGTATTTAGTATTTGGACAGATTGTAACATTTTGACCACCAAAATTTACTATTACCTTGTCTGCACTACCCTACTAGACTGTAAAAATATTGAGCTAAGCAACTGTATCTCATTCAAGTTTGTATCCCCAGAAAATAGCAGAATGTAAGGTACTCAACATTCCACAAATAGTAAATATAATTTTTCACACACACACACACACACACACACACACACACACAATTTACTGCAGAGACTGATGAAATTATTTTTCTGTTGATGTGATGAAGAAATTTATATGTGAGAATGCTAGGTAAGTACCTAAAAATAATTTTATGTGGCCAGCTAAACAAGACGTCACAGCAGAATATGATAGTTACAGTTACTAATTCAAATATATGCCGATCCTAGTAAGATTTGAAAGCAGTTTTAGACTTACCATATTTGTTCCCTCTTTTTTTCATCCAGAGAGAATACCAATCCTTGACAAATCAATTGATGAGCTTTTAAACAAACACATTATTTCATATTCTTAACAGTATGACAATGTACAAACGTACAAAACTTAATTTTAGCAATAAATAAATTTGATCTGTACACTGATTCTGGGAGGATTAATCTGTTGATACTCATTATGGAGAATTAATCTATAGTCCCAACTGAGGATGCATTGTCTTGAAATATAACACTGAAGTATAAGCTCAGTCTCAATAAAGTCTCTTCATTTTGGTTTCACTGACTACTCACCTTGTGTCAATGAAAATTATTTTAATTTTCAGTCCATGATCTATGTCTAAGTTTGTTTGTTTCCTTCCCAGTGTTTCTTCTGTATTGAGCTAAATTTTAATTACGTGTGTATGTATTATATCTCTACTACATAATAAGTTGCAATTTTTATCCACTTATTTTTCTAAATAGGCCACTAATAAAATAATTCTATATATTTTATATATATAATAATTCTATTATATATATATATAATATATATTTGTTTCTTTTCTGAACTAGCTAATGGAAAACCCGGGCTTCCCTGGTCGCTCAGTGCCAAAGAATTCTTCAGCAGTGCAGTAGAAGTAAGAGATGTGGGTTTGATCCCTGAGAAGATCCTCTGGGAGGAGGAAACGGCAATCCACTCCAGCATTCTTGCTGGGAAAATCCCATAGATAGAGGAGCCAAGTGGGATACTGGCCACAGGGTTACAAAGGGTCGGACATGACTGAGTGATTAAACACACACACACACACATACACACACACACAGACGGAAAAACCCAAATGAAATTTTTAGCTAAAACAATAATTGACAACATAAACAAAAAGTGCTACACTTATCATCTTAGTTTGTCCCCATTTTCCACAGATATTCCTCAGGGCTTTCCTGGTGGCTCAGACTGTAAAGCGTCTGCCTACAATGCAGGAGACCTGGGTTTGATCCCTGGGTCAGGAAGATCCCCTGGAGATGGAAATGGCAATCCACTCCACTCTTGCCTGGAAAATGCCATGGACAGAGGAGCCTGGTAGGCTACAGTCCACGGGGTCGCAAAGAGTCGGACACGACTGAGCTACTTCACTTCACTCACTTTTCACAGATATTAAATTCCATGAAAGGGACTATCCTAATCAAGTGTTTTACATGACAGGGAAAAAAATGCTAGTTTAGACTCCCAACACCATAGTTATAAGATCCCCCATAAGGATAGAAAGTTATTTTTGTAATTACTTGAAATAAAATTTTTAATCTTGATGTTCCACTCTTGTGCTACAGCAGACTGAGGGCTGGATTGCCCAAGTGAGCCTTGTTCACATACTGGTAGTTGGCTTCCTATCACCTGGGAATATGGGGAGACCACGTGTCAATTATTCTCCTTTAGAGTAGCCAGGATTTCTTCACAAGGGGGTCACTTCTCCAGGCAAGAATACTGGAACAGGTTACTATTTACATGGAGAAGGAAATGGCAACCCACTCCAGTATTCTTGCCTGGGGAATCCCGTGGACAGAGAAACCTGGCAGGCTACATACAGTCCATGGGGTTGCGAGAGTTTGACATGCCTGAACAGCTAAACCACCCCCATACTATTTACTATCATTGTCTAATTTATTTACTTTAGCAATTGAGGTAAATAAAACTATGATATAAAATTATGAATAAGCACAATTTTATTTTTTATTATTAATGTATCTTAGAATAAAAACAAGCAACTGTGCACGGGCATATGAGGATGTAGTCTTGCACACAGAAAATTCTTTGATCGCATCTTCTGTTTTACCTGTCACTTCACTATGGTAACTCTGGTCTCCTTGCTCATTCCAAAACAAGACAGGCAATACCCCTGTGGAAAGAGGTTTCCATCCACCTGGAACAGTTCTGCCAGTGAATGCATGGTTTCTTCAATCACTTCCCTCAGTTCTTTGCACATACAGTACTTTCTTAATGAAGTGCACCTTCACCATTGTATTTACTATTTTAATCTACTCTCATACCTCCATTCTCCTAACTGTCCATTCTGTTTTTTCCTATGACTTGTCACCTCCTGCTGCTGCTGCTGCTAAGTTGCTTCAGTCATGTCCTACTCTGTGCGACCCCATAGATGGCAGCCCACCAGGCTCCCCCGTCCCAGGGATTCTCCAGGCAAGAACACTGGAGTGGGTTGCCATTTCCTACTCCAGCATATTATAAAATATTTTGCTAGAATTGAGGTCAGCAAAGTGAAAGTGAAAGTGAAGTCACTCAGTCATGTCTGACTTTTTGCGACCCCATGGACTGTAGCCTATCGGGCTCCTCTGTCCATGGGATTTTCCAGGCAGGAGTGTTGAAGTGGATTGTCATTTCTTTCTCCAGGGAATCTTCCCGACCCAGGAATCGAACCCTGGCTTTCCTGCATTGTAGGCAGACACTTTACCGTCTGAGTCATGAGGTCAGCAAACTGTATCCCAATAGGTCAAGTCCAGCCCAAGGTCTGTTTTTATAAAGAAAATTTTATTGGAACATAACCATACATGTGGGCTTTCCAAGTGGTGCTACTGGTAAATAATCTGCCTGCCAATGTAGGAGAGATAAGAGATGTGGGCTGGATCCCTGGGTTGGGAAGATCCCCTGGAGGAGGAAATGGCAATCCACTCTGGTATTTTTGCCTGGGGAATCCTATGGACAGAGGAACCTGGTAAGCTACAGTCCAGAGGGTTGCAAAGAGTCAGACATGACTAAAGTGACCTAGCACGCATCCACACAGCCATACACATTTAATTATCTATTAACTAGGGCTCCTTTTGTGATACAATGGCAGATTGAGTATTTATAGCAGCAGTATAAGACTCAAAAAGCTGAAAATATTTACTGTATGAATGTTTAGAGAAAATATTTTCTGATCCATTGTCAGGATGTAAACTCTAAGAGGACTGAGGGATATTTTTTGTTCCTTGGTATGTTCTAGTGTCTGGAAAAACAAATTAATAGTTTCTGAATGAATGACTTCTCTAGGCTGCTCCTCTCTAGTGCATATCCATAAACTAATACTGTTGTAAATACTTTAGTCTAAATCAATGTAACATAAAAGGGAGAATTTTGAGGTAGACAACACAACACAGCTTGAAAATATTTTCAAATATAGTATAGGTTTAGTATATGACTTGATTGGTAGATACATTTTCCCATACTGGAGTTTACTACTGGAAGATTTTTCTTGTCTATATAAATGTATTCATGTTTTTCCCCTTCAAACTATTGTCCTTTCAAGTCAAAAGTTCATCTCTTTTTGTTAAATCTTTTTCCATTTACTTCAATATAAAACATGCAATATATGTTTAAATTCTCTATCTCTTTATAATTTATTATTAGTTCGAACATTTTGTTATAGTCTAACCTAAGTTTTCCAGATATATATATATATATGTATTTTGCCTCCCCCAAGCAACTTTAAAAAACTGATTTATTAAATGCTGGAATTTTGTCTTATTTTTCTTTGTCTACAATGACTAACTCAAAATTTGCTAGTTATTCTACAAATATTTGATTTTACTGTAGTTTAAATTTAGCTATGCTAAAAATAATTTTGAACCTAAGTATTTAGAGAATATTATCGGAGAAGGCAATGGCACCCCACTCTAGTACTCTTGCCTGGAAAATCCCATGGACAGAGGAGCCTGGTAGGCTGCAGTCCATGGGGTCGCTAAGAGTCGGGCATGACTGAGCGACTTAACTTTCACTCTTCACTTTCATGCATTGGAGAAGGAAATGGCAACCCACTCCAGTGTTCTTGCCTGGAGAATCCCAGAGACAGTGGGACCTCATCTGTGGGGTCGCACAGAGTCGGACACGACTGAAACAGCTTAGCAGCAGCAGAAAATATTATACTTACAGTTCCTGAAATGGTAAAAACAGACAAGTGGTATTTTTTAAAATTATCATTAGAAGTCCCTCAAAAAGAGACCTTCTCAAATGCCCAGCTTTCCCTTTCTTTTATACAAGGTGTAAATATCACATCCCAGCCTTTGTCATTCTACTTTATTTCACACAATATTAAAAAGTGTTGACAGGTTTGAGGTGGATACAAGTTTTCATTTGAAAAACCATCCAACCTTGGAGAAGAAATATCACTTCACACAATTAGAGGTGTGAAAGTCAGGATTCCTGTGAAATCAAAATTAATTTTAAGCTCCACTATATTCATTCATTCAATAAGCATCTTAAATATCAATTTGTGCAGACTTTATTGTGAGACTGTGGGTACAAAGGTAACTAACATTTGGTCCTTAGCATCAAGGAGCTGAAAGACATGAACATTTTGGTATAGAGGGCTACCCATGAATTCACATATTCCATGTTCAGATATGTATTTATAAGGTCTACATGAGAAAGTAAGGGTCAATTTATATAGGCAAGTATTTTGTAATGAATCTTGTTAGAATTTCTGTTTGTTCTTTATAACCAGAAGTAGGGATTAACTTTATATGAATTTTAAAGTTTGGTGTAGTTTCATTAGTTTCTAAAACAATTTTTGAAAGACAGTTTTTGGAAGTTTCTATAACAATATATAAACTTTCTCTCACTTTTAAGATAATTCCAGAAACTATCCAAATTGATTTAGTGAATGAAAGATCTTCTTTCCTCTTCTTTTGAAATTTATTGTTTCAAGAAAATTCGTAGAGAGCCTCCATTCTTCTAATAATATTGAATATTGTCACGTTTCCTAATACACTGTTCCTTGACTATTTTTGCTTTATGTGTTTGTTCTCTTTATATTCAATACAATTGTTTTATATAGCTGCTATTTAGCATCTATATGATTTTCTGTGTGGCTATATGACCATCTGCATACATTTCATCTTTATAATGATGTTTTAGACCCCATAATAGCAATAAATGGGTATTATTAATTTGATATTACTTATCATCCTCAAAACAGCACTTTATTACATGCTCAAACATATTTTAAATGAATTGTCTTCTGAATTTTTAGAAAAAAAAAGAGATACAGTTACTGTTTTCACCTGCCACCATATTAACAAGCCTTTAAGTAGCAAACTTCCCATCACCTAAAATTTAGTAATTTATTCATAATTATATACCTCAAGGGCAAAACTCTGTATTCTTAATATAAAAATTGAGATCTCATTCTTTCTGTTCTTTCCCTGAAAACGTATAGTACATGGTTGAGTTTTGGTTGAACCCATGTTTGCTCTGCCCAGATGACACTTCCATCAGATATCCTTTATCCTTTGCCCTCCAACTTCTTTCCATATTCTGTTTAACATTATTTTCTCAGAAAGACTTTTATGGACTGTGTTATATATGAAAAATGGGCTTCCCTAGTGGCTCAGGTGGTAAAAATTCCACCTGCAGTGCTGGAGACTTGCATTGGAACCCTGGGTTGGGAAGATCCCCTGGAGGAAGGCATGGCAAGTTCAGTTCAGTCGCTCAGTTGTGTCTGACTCTTTGTGACCCCATGAAACGCAGCACGCCAGGCCTCCCTCTCCAACACCAACTCCCAGAGTTCACTCAGACTCACGTCCATTGAGTCCGTGATGCCATCCAGCCATCTCATCCTTGGTCGTCCCCTTCTCCTCCTGCCCCCAATCCCTCCCAGCATCAGAGTCTTTTCCAATGAGTCAACTCTTCGCATGAGGTGGCCAAAGTACTGGAGTTTCAGCTTTAGCATCACTCCTTCCAAAGAAATCCCAGGGCTGAGCTCCTTCAGTATGGACTGGCTGGATCTTCTTGCAGTCCAAGGGACTCTCAGGAATCTTCTCCAACACCACAGTTCAAAAGCATCACTTCTTTGGCGCTCAGCCTTCTTCACAGTCCAACTCTCACATCCATACATGACCACAGGAAAAACCATAGCCTTGACTAGATGGACCTTAGTCGGCAAAGTAATGTCTCTGCTTTTGAATATGCTATCTAGGTTGGACATAACTTTTCTTCCAAGGAGTAAGCGTCTTCTAATTTCATGGCTGCAGTCACCATCAGCAGTGATTTTGGAGCCCAAAAAAATAAAGTCTGGCACTGTTTCCACTGTTTCCCCATCTATTTCCCATGAAGTGATGGGACCAGATGCCATGATCTTCGTTTTCTGAATGTTGAGCTTTAAGCCAACTTTTTCACTCTCCTCTTTCACTTTCATCAAGAGGCCTTTTAGCTCCTCTTCACTTTCTGCCATAAGGGTGGTGTCATCTGCATATCTGAGGTTATTGATATTTCTCCC
>SJYT01020081.1:231513-317649 GCA_006410635.1 Cephalophus harveyi | reverse complement strand
TACCTGAAACTAACACAACATTATAAACATAGTCCAATATAAAATAAAACTATTTTTAAAGATTAAAAAAAAAAAATCTAATTTTGCCTTATGTACATGGTTCCAAGTTCAAATTCATATCTACAAAGTAGGGTACATTTGGAAAAGTCTAGGTTTTATGCCTGTCTCCTCTTCCTGTTCTTGCCCTTTTCCTAAAGATAACTTTTTTAAAAATTAATTTTTGGAATATCCTTCTATTTCTAAAATATAAGTACATAGAAATATATATAATTATATACATATAAATTTGTACATTCCCCTTTCTTATATAAAAGGTAGCTTATTATATACTGCTTGTTTTTTAATGTCAATGTATTCTCAGGTTTCCTTCATAGCAGTATGTAGGTATTGCGCATTTATTTTTGTAGCTGTATAGTGCTTCATGATGAAGATGTACCCGTGTTGGTTCATTCAGTCAGTCTTTTGCTAGTGCCATTGGCCTTATGAATATATCTTTTCTTTTTTATTTTGCCCATTTATATTTGGGATAAAGCCCTGTCAAGTGGGCATGCTGGGTCATAGATTCAGTGACTGTGTCATTTTGTGGATATTATCAAATTTTCCTCCATAGTGTTTGTGCCATTTTGCATTTCCAGAAATACAAATGCATTCCCACAATGATTCAGTGAACCTCTCATGTATACAGAGGTGAATTAGGAGTACATGAGATCAAAGAAAAAGTATCATGGTTCCTGATAAAATGTCAGTGTTTAGTGAAAACCTCATTTCTCGTGTCGAGTGAATTGACTGATAAACTATATTCATGTGAAAATGAAATATTCAGGTTTAGACGTTTGCTTTGGTGTGTGTGTGTGTTATTATGAACAACGAATGAAAAATACTATTTTAGGGAAAGGTAATTAAAATTGAATGTTAAAAGCTTTAAATGCCTTGTTGATATGATCTTCCTTTCGGCATAGTGAATATTTTGGGTAAAAAAGCAAAGTTTAGTTTCATTTTAAGGACTGAAATGACTGTTTACTACAATAAAGAAAACATTCATTGGATTTGAAATTTGGTATTTGCAGATTTAATAGTGAGAGTTTTGATTGTCCATATACAGTTGTCCCTGAATACCACCCACAGGGCGTTGGTTTTAAGACTCACTCCCATCCAATATCAGAGTTCCCGGGTGCTCAAGTCCCTTATATAAAATGACACAGTATCAACATGTATCCTATGCACATCCTCCCATATACTTAAAATCATTGTTTATAATCCTATAATAACTAATACAGTGTAAATTCTGTGTAAATAGTTGCCAGTGTGTGGCAAATTCAAGTTTATTTTTTGGAACTTTCTGGAATTTTTATTCTGAATTTTTTCTACCTGAGGGTGTGGAATCCCTGGATATGGAGGGCTGACTGTATGTCTTTGAAGGCCTGATTACAGATTACATGCAGTAATCTGTAATTTTGAGAGTGTATAAATATTTTGTGAAAAAGTTGGCTTAAAGCTCAACATTCAGAAAACGAAGATCATGGCATCTGGTCCCATCACTTCATGGGAAATAGATGGGGAAACAGTGGAAACAGTGTCAGACTTTATTTTGGGAGGGCTCCAAAATCACTGCAGATGGTGATTGCAGCCATGAAATTAAAAGACGCTTACTCCTTGGAAAAAAACTTATGACCAACCAGGATAGCATATTGAAAAGCAGAGACATTACTTTGCCAACAAAGGTCCGTCTAGTCAGGGCTATGGTTTTTCCAGTGGTCATGTATGGATGTGAGAGTTGGACTGTGAAGAAGGCTGAGCGCCAAAGAATTGATGCTTTTGAAGTGTGGTGTTGGAGAAGACTCTTGAGAGTCCCTTGGACTGCAGGGAGATCCAACCAGTCCATCCTAAAGGAGATCAGTCCTGGGTGTTCACTGGAAGGACTGATGATGAAACTGAAACTCCAGTACTTAGGCCACCTCATGCGAAGAGTTGACTCATTGGAAAAGACTCTGATGTTGGGAGGGATTGGGGGCAGGAGGAGAAAGGGGCGACAGAGGATGAGATGGCTGGATGGCATCACCGACTCAATGGACATGAGTTTGGGTAAACTCCGGGAGCTGATGATGGACAGGGAGGCCTGGCCTGCTACAGTTCATGGGGTCACAAAGAGTCGGACACGACTGAGCGACTGAACTGAACTGACTGAAATATTTTGTCAATTCCCTTCCGTATCAGTTTTACTGTGGCCTTGTTGTTCCCTACTTGTCTTATTATTTTTAACACTTTTTATTAAGAATATGAGAGAGTAAAATTTTTCAGTTAAATAATTTTTTTTTGTATTTTATAATGAAATGTGCTGTAGTAGTGCTTGTGTTTGGGGATTTTTTTGAGTTTGGGAAGGTGTTAGTCATGATTATCAAAGTACTGTTGTAATAAAGAAACACTTGAGAAGAGAGATTGAGTTGACGTAGAAGACTTTGATTTTCAGAATGACAAGTGCAGAATTTATTCTTTGGACAGTGGGAAATCAATAAAAATTTATAAAATTTCTTTATATTTTTCAAGTGAAAAACTTGAGTGGTACACTTTTTAGTTTTCATGTAAATTTTGTTATATAGTGTAGTTTATTTTTTATTTGTAATATAGTTGTGTAGAAATATTTTTTACTTATGGAGAAACTGAAGCATGCATATTACTGTTAATGGCTGACTGATAACATATTTATTGAGTTGTACTCTGTGCCAGATGCATAGTACATTACTAAATACTTTATGTGGATTTTCTTCCTCAATACTCACTGCAGCCTAATGAGGGAGTATTATTATCCCCATTCTCATCCCATTAGGGCTTCCCTTGTAGCTCAGTCGGTAAAGAATTTGCCTGCAGTGCAGGAAACCTGGGTTCAATCCCTGGGTTGGGAAGATCCCTGGAGAAGGAAATGGCAACCCACTCCAGTATCCTTGCCTGGAAAATCTCATGGGCAGAGGAACCTGGTGGATTGCAGTCCATGGGGTCGCAAAGAGTTGGGCACGACTGAGCGCCTAACACACACACACACATCCCATTAGAGGGAGAATTTAAGGCTTCAATTCAGTTCAGTCACTCAGTCATGTCCGACACTTTGCGACCCCATGAATTGCAGCACACCAGGCCTCCCTGTCCATCACTATCTCCTGGAGTTCACTCAAACTCACGTCCATCGAGTCGGTGATGCCATCCAGCAATCTCATCCTCTGTTGTCCCCTTCTCCTCCTGCCCCCAATCCCTCCCAGCATCAGAGTCTTTTCCAATGAGTCAACTCTTTGCATGAGGTGGCCAAAGTACTGGAGTTTCAGCTTTAGCATCAGTCCTTCCAAAGAAATCCCAGGGCTAACCTTCAGAATGGAGTGGTTGGATCTCCTTGCAGTCCAAGGGACTCTCAAGAGTCTTCTCCAACACCACAGTTCAAGAGCATCAATTCTTCGGTGCTCAGCTTTCTTCACAGTCCAACTCTCGCATCCATACATGACCACTGGAAAAACCATAGCCTTGACTAAACGGACCTTTGTTGGCAAAGTAATGTCTCTGCTTCTCAATATGCTGTCTAGGTTGGTCATAACTTTTCTTCCAAGGAGTAAGCATCTTTTAATTTCATGGCTGCAATCACCAGCAGCACTTCCACAGCATCATCTTTCAGGATTTGAAATAGCTCAACTGGAATTCCATCACCTCCACTAGCTTTGTTTGTAATGATGCCTTGACTTCACATTCCAGGATGTCTGGCTCTAGGTGAGTGATCACACCATCATGATTATCTTGGTCATGAAGATCTTTTTTGTACAGTTCTTCTGTGTATTCTTGCCACCTCTTCTTAATATCTTCTGTTTCTGTTAGGTCCTTACCATTTCCGTCCTTTATGGAGCCCAATTTTGCATGAAATGTTCCCTTGGTATCTCTGATTATCTTGAAGAGATCTCTAGTGTTTCCCATTCTGTTCTTTTCCTCTGTTTCTTTGCATTGATTGCTGAGGAAGGCTTTCTTATCTCTTCTTGCTATTCTTTGGAACTCTGCATTCAGATGCTTATATCTTTCCTTTTCTCCTTTGCTTTTCACTTCTCTTCTTTTTACAGCTGTCAGACAACCATTTTGCTTTTTTGCATTTTTTTTTCTTGGGGATGGTCTTGATCCTTGTCTCCTGTACAATGTCACGAACCTGATTCCATAGTTCATTAGGCAGTCTGTCTATCAGATCTAGTCCCTTAAATCTATTTCTCACTTCCACTGTATAATCATAAGGGATTTGATTTAGGTCATAACTGAATGGGCTAGTGGTTTTCTCCACTGTCTTCAATTTAAGTCTGAATTTGGTAATAAGGAGTTCATGATCTGAGCCACAGTCAGCTCCTGGTCTTGTTTTTGTTGACTGGATAGAGCTTCTCCATCTTTGCTGCAAAGAATATAATCAATCTGATTTCACTGTTGACCATCTGGTGATGTCCACGTGTAGAGTCTTCTCTTATGTTGTTGGAAGAGGGTGTTTGCTATGACCAGTGCGTTCTCTTGGCAAAACTCTATTAGTCTTTGCCCTGCTTCATTCCGCATTCCAAGGCCAAATTTGCCTGTTACTCCAGGTGTTTCTTGACTTCCTACTTTTGCATTCCAGTCCCCTACAATGAAAAGGACATCTTTTTGGGGTGTCAGTTCTAAAAGGTCTTGTAGGTCTTCATAGAAGCATTCAACTTCAGCTTCTTCAGCATTACTGGTTGGGGCATAGATTTGGATTACTGTGATACTGAATGGTTTGCCTTGGAAACGAACAGAGATCATTCGTTTTTGAGATTGCATCCAAGTACTGCATTTCGGACTCTTGTTGACCATAATGGCTACTCCGTTTCTTCTAAGATATTCCTGGCCACAGTAGTAGATATAATGGTCATCTGAGTTAAATTCACCCAGTCCAGTCCATTTTAGTTGGCTGATTCCTAGAATGTCGACGTTCACTTTTGCCATCTTCTGTTTGACCCCTTCCAATTTGCCTTGATTCATGAACCTAACATTCCAGGTTCCTACGCAATATTGCTCTTTACAGCATCGGATCTTGCTTCTATCACCAGTCACATCCACAGCTGGGTATTGTTTTTTCTTTGGCTCCATCCCTTCATTCTTTCTGGAGTTATTTCTCTACTAATCTCCAGTAGCATATTGGGCACCTACCGACCTGGGGAGTTCCTCTTTCAGTATCCTATCATTTTGCCTTTTCATACTGTTCATGGGGTTCTGAAGGCAAGAATACTGAAGTGGTTGGCCATTCCCTTCTCCAGTGGATCACATTCTGTCAGACCTTTCCACCACGACCTGCCCGTCTTGCGTGGCCCCACACGGCATGGCTTAGTTTCATTGAGTTAGACAAGGCTGTGATCCTAGTGTGATTAGATTGACTAGTTTTCTGTGAGTATGGTTTCAGTGTGTCTGCCCTCTGATGCCCTCTTACACCTACCGTCTTACTTGGGTTTGTCTTATCTTGGACGAGGGGTATCTCCTCACCACCGCCCCTCCTGACTGAACATGGAGTAGCTTCTCTCGGCCCTCAAATTTAAGGCTTAGAGAAATATAATGCATTATCCTGGGCCTATTGAGAACATTATTAGGATAATCAGTGAACTTTGATTGGGGCCTGTTTTTTAGATGGTAATAGTGTTCAGTGTTAATGACATCCTGATTTTGGTGATGTGTTACTTAGGATATATACACTGAGATGTTAAGGGGTAATGGGTATCATGTGTAAAATCTATTCTCAAATGGTTCTAAAATGTTAACAGTTTCATAATGTGGGTGAAATATATATATATATATATATATATCTGCAGCATTTTGTAAATCTGAAATTATTTCAGAATAAAAGAAGAGAAATCACTGAGTCATCCAGTTACGTGTGACTTTCTTTGAAGTGGAACAGAATAGTTCATTGAACTTAATCTCTCTTATTCCGAGTGTGTGTATCTGTCTGTCTTTACTGCTGCTTCTTTTTCTAACCAAAGACACGTATGATAGCAAAGTTAATATCGAGCAAATTTTTATTCATTCCTCATTGTTACTTATTAATTACTATAACAGTGTTATCCATCACTTTCAAGTTTATTTTGAATCAGATCATTTGCCTTTTATAGTATTTATACTCTGAGGTCACTTATTAAATTTTAAATGACTGTAAACACATCCTATACACATTTTACTTTAATTTTAAATGTCACTATCTCAAAATAATTTTCTGCTTTTTAATGTAGGTTGTTCTATGATGAGGCTTTTGCTATGGCTAATGACCCCTTGGAAGGCTTCCATGAAGTGAACCTTGCTTCACCTACTTCTCCAGACCTCCTTGCTGTGTATGAACCGGGAACTCAAGAGCAGACTACCTCACCTAGTGTCATCTACCGGCCACATCCTTCAGCTTTGTGCTCCACCCCTATCCAAGCTAATGCCTTAGATGTTTCTGACCTTCCTACACAACCTGTGTATTCCTCCCCCAGACGTTTAAATTGTGCGGAAATATCCAGTGGCAGGTAGGAGAGAATCAAGATGCTTGTTTTAGAGCATTGTATTAAACAAATGAATTTTGTTTGGTTAACTTATTTTAAGTTTTATTATTTTAGAAAATTTGAATAATGTTGTTTATGAAGAGTAATACATGTTAATGATTAAGAGCAGGGATCGCAGACTTTTTATGTAAAGGGCCAAATAGCAAATATTTTAGGCTTTGTGGGCTACACAGTCTGTTTCAACTGCTGGACGTGACTACTAAGGTGTAAAAGTAGTCATAAAAGTGAAGTCGCTCAGTCGTGTCCGACTCTGTGCAACCTTGTAGACTATAGCCTGCCAGGCTCCTCCATCCATGGGATTCTCCAGGGAAGAATACTCGAGTGGGTTGCCATTTCCTTCTCCAAAAGTAGTCATAGGCAGTATGTAAGTGAATAAGCGCCAGTAAAACTTTGTATGTGAACCTTGAATTTTGGATTTTATATAATTTTCTTGAGCCAGAAAATATTATTATTTTGATTATTTTCAACCATTTGAAAATGTAAAAATCGTTTTTGGCTTGTGGGCCTTCAGGGAACAGGTGGCAGGCTGGATTTATTCTACATTTAGTTTGCAGACCCCTGTTCTAGAGTTTCACTATCGAATAGAACTTTCTGGCATGATGAAAATACTCTCTGTGCTATTTAAGATGATAGCCATTAGCCATATATGGCTATGAAGGACTTGAGATGTTGTTGCTTTGCCTCTGGACATACTATTAATTAGTTCTGGTGGTGAACAAATTGGATAATGCAGTTAGAGGCATGTGTGTTTATGCCAGTTAATACTTGAGCACTAGTTGACGTTTGTTTGAACTCTCCTTTACAGCATCCATGGTACAGATCCGGCACCTTGTTCTACCTCTGGAGTCACAGCTGGGTTGCTTAAATTAACTACAAGAAAGGACAACTGTAGTGCAGAGAGGGAGTTTTTACAGGGTGCTACTGTAACAGAAGCTTGTGATGGCAGTGATGATATTTTTGGGTTGAGTACTGATAGTCTGTCCCGCTTACGAAGCCCATCTGTTTTGGAAGTTAGAGAAAAGGGCTATGAAAGACTAAAAGAAGAACTTGCAAAAGCTCAGAGGGTAAGCAAAAATATATTTTATTCTTCTATATGTTACATTCAAAATGAATATTTGTCCATGGGGCAGCTCAAGTGAAATCATAGTTCTATACTTTTCTTTTGCATATGCGCAGTCTCAGTTGCTGTTGGGCAGCATTTAGGAATCTATGAATTGGTCTCAATAGTAAAGAAGCTCATCCAAGAATACAAACGGAAGAAAAGAGACTCTAATTCTTTTTTCCCCCTTTCCTTCTCTTGCATTCTCTGTAGTGCAGATTTGGGACTAATCTGATTAATCCGTTCTGTGTGTGGATTTTTTTCCTCTCTACACTTGGTTGATTTTGTGATTATTTACTTGAAGCCATTAGGTCCAAGTCATTTATATTTTGAGGAATAGTTTTAGTAATAATGCTGTGCTATTCAGCTGAATTTGAATGTTTTCTGTATCTTAACTTGGAGATTTGTCTTTTTTCATAATTTGTTCTATTTCTCACTTGCTCATCTTTTACATTTCTGATAGTCCCAAATTTGTGACTAAATTTCTTTATTTTTCTGAGTCTGTAATTAAACTTCAAAGGGATATTTGTAGCACTAAGTATTTATACATTAGAGAAAAGGAAAAGTTTCAAATCAACAATCTAGTCTCCCACTTTAAGAAACTAGAAAAAGATGAGCAAAATAAAACCAGAAGCAAGCAGAAGGAAGAAAATAATAAAAAACAGAAACAATTAAATTGGTAACATAAAAAGTAGAGAAAATGAACAAAACAAAGCGCTGGTTCTTTAAAAAGATCAATAAAGTTGACAAGCCTCTATCAAAAAAAAAAAAAAAAAAACAACAACAAGAATAGAAGACACAATAGCAAGAATGAAATAGGGAATATCACTACAGACCCTGCAGACATTAAAAGTAGTAAAGGAATAATACAAGCAGCTCTACGTATATAAATTTCACACTAAGGTGAAAGGGACCAATTCACATTTAGAAAGTTGAGAAGATAGGGAAATCATTCTATAACATAATTTCCACATATTATTGACATTTTACAAATATATATTCCCATTTTCTCCCCCAACAGACTTCTTTCTCAGGAGTATAACACTGATTTTGGTATCCCTGGTGCCTAACATAATAAGGTACAATGCCTGCTGTGTATATGTCTCTATAAATGCTTCAATGGATGGCTGATGGTTAAACAGCCATAAAGAGATGTTAAAACATTTTGGTTGAATATATCAGAAAGAAAAATCAATATTCTTTTAAACTTTTCCCTAAAGGTAGGGGCTGTGGTGAGATGTAGTTATATTTGGCCTATGTCATCTGGCTCAGACTCTTGTCTTAGCGCAGAATATTAAGTGAAGTCACAATTTATATAGAAGTGAACTATTGGACATATATATCCATGTTTGAGAATAACATTGTGGTTACTTATTCATCAGGATATATTACTAATTTCTTAGCTTAGGTTGAAAATTTGTTAGTTTGTTATATTTAGAAGTACTGTTGACATAATTGAAATGATAATGATGTATAAATACATGCAAATGGTGAATTCAGTGATAAAGAATACAAGATAGTATTGATACTTACTTAGAGCTTAAGACTTGTAAAGGATTGTTGAATATGTAAATATTTCCTGGATTATAGCAACATGTGAATCAAAATTATGTCAGTAGTCATTCTTTTTATTTTGATGATTAAGAGTGGCTAGACAGTTCCCATTTTTCCATCCTTTTACTTTTAATCTATTTTTGTCTCCCTGTTTAAAGTGGGTTTGCTTGTAGGCAGCACGCCATTAGATCTTTTTTTTAATCCTTTCTAATAATCTCTGCTTTTTAATTGGTGTGCTTATGTTAGACTCTTTACATTTAATGTGATATAGTTTGTTTTAAATCTGCCAACTTACTGTTTGTTTTCTGTTTGTCTCTTGTGTTTCTTTCTCCCCTTTCCCTTTTATGCCTTTTGGATTAATTCTGTATATTTTGTGATTTCATCTTTGCTCTGTTGGCTTATCAGTTATGTGTTTTTGCTAATTTCATGATTGCTTTAGGGTTTATTGTATGCATCTTTAATCAGTTTCTACTTTCTAGTGATATTATACTACTTCATATATAAGAACTTACAAAAATATAGTTGACCCTTGGACAATGTGGATTTAGGGGCACTGACTCGTGTGGTTGAAAACTTGCATGTGAATTTCCAGTCAGCCCTTTATATATATAGTTCCACACCGTTGGAGTCAATCAGTCATGGATTGTGTGGTACTGTAGTTTGTATTTATTGAAAAAAAAAAATCCACATATAAATGGACACGTGCAGTTCAAACCCGTGTTGTTCAGAGGTCAAGTGTACTTTTATTTCCCCCTTTCAGTTTTTATGCTATGATTACCATACATTTTACTTCTTCATATATTTTAAATTTCAGGATACATTTAGCTTATTTTTTCACTAAACAATTGGTTATTTTTAAAGGGATTTAAAAATCCATATGCATGCTATGCATGCTAAGTCACTTTAGTTGATCTGACTCTCTGCAACCCTATGGACTGCAGCCTACCAGGCTCATCTGTCCATGGGATTCTCCAGGCAAGTATACTGGAGTGGGTTGCCGTGCCCTTCTCCAGGGGATCTTCCCAACTCAGAGATTAAACCTGTATTTCTTTTGTCTACCTGCATTTGCAGGCGGACTAGTGCCACCTGGGAAGCCCGTTTAAATTGTCAGAATCCTTATATTTACCCATGTAGTTACCATTTCTATTGCTTTTCATTCCTTTATGTGGATCCAGAATTTCCATCTCATAACATTTTCCTTCTACTTGAAGGGCATCCTTTTAACATTTTTTGTTGAATGCTGCTGATAAATTTTTTTTAGCTATTGTGTATCTTGAAAGATCTTTTTTCATCTTTGTTTTTGAAATGTATTTTCACCAGCTAAAGCATTTCAGGTTGATAATTTTTTTCTACCAGTATCATTATTTTGAAGGTGTTGCTCCATTGTGGTCTAGCTTGCACTGTTTCTCATGAGAAGTCAACTGTTATCCTTACTTTTGTTTCTCTGTAGGATGATGTGATAGTTCTATCATTGGCTGCAAATGATTCGATTATGGTGTGCCTTGTTGTAGTCCTCTTCAGGTTTATTGAGCTTGGAATTTGTTGATCTTTTTAAGGGGATAGGTTGCTTGGTTTTTTCATAGAAACTGGGAAATTTGGCCATTACTTCTTCAAAAGCATTTACATACCTCCTCTATCTCTCCTCTCCTTTGGGACTCCTGTTACATGCACATTCAGTTCAGTTCAGTCGCTCAGTCGGGTCTGACTCTTTGCGACCCCATGAATCGCAGCACGCCAGGCCTCCCTGTCCATCATCAACTCCCGGAGTTCACCCAAACTCACGTCCATCGAGTCAGTGATGCCATCCAGCCATCTCATCCTCTGTCATCCCCTTCTCCTCCTGCCCCCAATCCCTCCCAGCATCAGAGTCTTTTCCAATGAGTCAACTCTTTGCACGAGGTGGCCAAAGTATTGGAGTTTCAGCTTTAGCATTAGTCCTTCCAATGAACACCCAGGACTGATCTCCTTTAGGATGGACTGGTTGGATCTCCCTGCAGTCCAAGGGACTCCCAAGAGTCTTCTCCAATACCACAGTTGAAAAGCACCAATTCTTTGGTGCTCAGCTTTCTTCACAGTCCAACTCTCACATCCATGCATGACCACTGGAAAAACCATAGCCTTGACTAGACGGACCTCTGTTGGCAAAGTAATGTCTCTGCTTTTGAATATGCTGTCTAGGTTGGCCATAACTTTCCTTCCAAGGAGTAAGTGTCTTTTAATTTCATGGCTGCAGTCACCATCTGCATTCAAGTTCTAACTGTTGCTTCCTGACCTGCACACAGGTTTCTCAAGAGGCAGGTCAGGTGGTCTGGTATTCTCATCTCTTGAAGAATTTTCCACAGTTTATTTTGATCCACACAGTCAAAGGCTTTCGCATAGTCAGTAAAGCAGAAATAGATGTTTTTCTGAAACTCTCTTGCTTTATTTGATGATCCAGCAGATGTTGGCAATTTGATCTTTGGTTCCACTGCCTTTTCTAAAACCAGCTTGAACATCTGCAAGTTCATGGTTCACGAATTGCTGAAGCCTGGCTTGGAGAATTTTAAGCATTACTTTACTAGCATGTGAGATGAGTGCAATCGTGTGGTAGTTTGAGCATTCTTTGGCATTGCCTTTCTTTGGGATTGGAATGAAAACTGACCTTTTCCAGGCCTGCTGCCACTGCTGAGTTTTCCAAATTTGCTGGCAAATTGAGTGCAGCACTTTCACAGCATCATCTTTCAGGATTTGAAATAGCTCAACTGGAATTCCACCACCTCCACTAGCTTTGTTCGTAGTGATGCTTTCTAAGGTCCATCTGACTTCACATTCCAGGATGTCTGGCTCTAGGTGAGTGATCACACCATCATGATTATCTTGGTCGTGAAGATCTTTTTTGTACAGTTCTTCTGTGTGTTCTTGCCACCTCTCCTTAATATCTTCTGCTTCTGTTAGATGCATACCATTTCCATCCTTTATGGAGCCCATCTTTGCATGAAATGTTCCTTTGGTATCTCTGATTTTCTTGAAGAGATCTCTAGTGGTTCCCATTCTGTTTTTTCCCTGTATTTCTTTGCATTGATCGCTGAGGAAGGCTTTCTTATCTCTCCTTATTCTTCTTTGGAACTCTGCATTCAGATGCTTATATCTTTCCTTTTCTCCTTTGCTTTTCGCCTCTCTTCTTTTCACAGCTATTTGTATGCCTCCCCAGACAGCCATTTTGCTTTTTTGCGTTTCTTTTCCATGGGGATTGTCTTGATCCCTGTCTCCTGTACAGTGTCGCAAACCTCCGTCCATAGTTCATCAGGCACTCTATCTATCAGATCTAGTCCCTTAAATCTATTTCTCACTTCCACTATATAATCATAAGGGATATGATTTATGTCATAACTGAATGGTCTAGTGGTTTTCCCCACTTTCTTCAATTTAAGTCTGAATTTGTCAATAAGGAGTTCATGATCTGAGCCACGGTCAGCTACAGGTCTTGTTTTTGCTGACTGTATAGAGCTTCTCCATCTTTGGCTGCAAAGAATATAATCAGTCTGATTTCACTGTTGACCATCTGGTGACGTCCACATGTAGAGTTTTCTCTTGTGTTGTTGGAAGATGGTGTTTGCTATGACCAGTACATTCTCTTGGCAAAACTCTATTAGCCTTTGCCCTGCTTCATTCCACATTCCAAGGCCAAATTTGCCTGTCACTCCAGGTGTTTCTTGACTTCCTAGTTTTGCATTCCAGTCCCCTATAATGAAAAGGACATCTTTTGTGGGTGTTAGTTCTAAAAGGTCTTGTAGGTCTTTATAGAACCATTCAACTTCAGCTTCTTCAGCATTACTGGTTGGGGCATAGACTTGGATTACTGTTATATTGAATGGCTTGCCTTGGAAACGAACAGAGATCATTCTGTCGTTTTTGAGATTGCATCCAAGTACTGCATTTCAGACTCTCTTGTTGACCATGATGGCTACTCCATTTCTTCTAAGGGATTCCTGGCCACAGTAGTAGATATAATGGTCATCTGAGTTAAATTCACCCAGTCCAGTCCATTTTAGTTGGCTGATTCCTAGAATGTCGACGTTCACTTTTGCCATCTCCTGTTTGACCACTTCAAATTTGCCTTGATTCATGGACCCAACATTCCAGGTTCCTATGCAATATTGCTCTTTACAGCATCAGATCTTGCTTCTATCACCAGTGACATCCACAGCTGGGTATTGTTTTTTCTTTGGCTCCATCCCTTCATTCTTTCTGGAGTTATTTCTCTACTAATCTCCAGTAGCATATTGGGCACCTACCAACCTGGGGAGTTCCTCTTTCAGTATCCTATCATTTTCCCTTTGATACGTGCACATTAGACTGCTTAAAGTTGTCCCATAACTCACTGATACTGTATTCATCATTTTTTTAATCTTTTTTTTCTCTCTGTTTAATTGTGATTTTTATTGCTGTGTCTTCAGTATCACTATTTTTTTTCTCGCCTGTTGTATCTAATATGTTAATTCTATACAGTGTATTATTATTATTTTCATCACAGATGTGGTAGTCTTCATCACTGAAGGTTTGATTGGATCTTTTAAGTATTTTACTTAACGTGCTTTGTCTTAGCTTCTTAAACATATGAAATACAGTTTAATAACATGTAATCCATATCTACTAATGCTTTTATCTCTTCAGGTGGTAAGCTGGAACAACTGATAGGTTTCACTTTATTATTTCCCATTTCTGGAGGATCACTTTTTTTTTTTTTTGCCTGCATCCAGTGTCTTAAAAATCATTTCATATGTTTTTTTTCCAGTTTTTTAGTTGTTTCAGGCAGGGTGGTTAATATGATCCCTGTTATTCTATCTTGAATGAGAGTGAAAGTTCTGTTTGTTTGTTTGTTTGTATCGATTGCTCTGCCCCATCCTAGTTAACCCCAGTGTAGATGTCTACACTTACTCTTCAGTAATTTTGAGCTTCACAAGGATTGGGATTACATGTGCTTTTGCTCATGATTATATCTTGAGCACATAAAAGTTTCTCAACACATTCTGTTGATTAAATGAATATATGCATGCATTACACTGTTGTGTAAGTAGACACATATAGAATATATTAGTTAGGGATGTGCTAGCTCCTTGTGTTCAGTGGCTCAGTTGTGTCTGACTCTTTGCAGCCCCATGAATTGCAGCATGCCAGGCCTCCCTGCTCCTTGTGAGGTACCCCTATGTTTTAGTGACTTACCGTGGTAGAAGGTCATTTTTATTCACTTAGCACTTTTAAGCAGATGTTCATAGTTCATAGGCAGTTCGTTGTGAAGTAATTCAGGAATCTGTGTTTCTTCTATCTTGGATCTTTGTGATCTTTTAGGGTTTTATTATCTGTATCTAACTAGTGAGATGAAGGTTAAAGAAAAGTGAGAGAAAGCACACCTGCTTCTAAAAAACTTCATCTTAGAAATGATACACCTAACTTTTACTCATGTTTCTTTGGTGTGAGCCAGTTTCATGTGGACACTTAAATGTGTGATGGACTGGAAAATGTAGTCATTGGTGGGGCAACAACTTCCCAGCACAAACCCATACCGTACATAGGGAGACTAAAAGTGGTGATTGAGTTTCAAGTGCAGAGATGCACTTGAGATAGTGATGTAGTCCTTCACTTCTTGTGATGTAGGCCAGTCTTTTCTTCTGGCCTTCTACAGATCATTGCTGAAGAACAGCTCTTGGTGGAATCCTGAGGCAGAAGTTGGGTTTTAGTACATGCTTTTTAAAATTTAGATTCCTGGAGTCGACCCCAGATGCTGTTGAAAAGGAATTATTTTATTGAGGCTGGAGGATATGCATGTTCAATAAACTATCCTATTGATTCTTTTTTTTTTTTTTTCTTTTTCAGTTGAAGTATAGTTGATTCACAGTGTTGTATTAGTTTCTGGTGTACATATTCTTTCTTTGATTCTTATATTCTTTTGCTTCTTCTATTCACTAAGGTGTAAGACCTACTGGTATAAGGTATTACTTTCAACTTTTAATTATTCTTCCTTAAAAGAAAATGCAAATGACTTAGAAAATAAAATTCAGAGGAATATTATATAGCTTGCAGTCAGAGAAGGTCATTCGAAACACATACTTCTACAAATCCATGTTTGTCATGGCCCTGCTAACTGTGACCAGGGTTGTTTGTAAACATTTACTGTGTTCTTTAATGAACAAACATTTCTTGAGTAACCAGCGTACTTAAAGGTTTATGAGGCCCTGTAGAGGGAAAAATAAATTAGACTTTACTCGTAAAGATGTTTACTAGTTGGGGAAAAAAGACATGTATATGTGGTAATGTTTCATTGATTTTGAATTGTACATTTTCCCTCATTTTAATATCTGTGAAATCAGTATGAGTTGTAAAATTGCTCCCAGCTAGGCAACAGTCATGACAATTGTCGTCTGCTTGTGCGTGAACTTGCTTATAGCTGTTCATGTTGCTATTAAATCAGTGGAATTTATGTGAGTTGAGTGCTGTATTTGATACCGTGAATTACTGGGTTAAAAATCTTAAAAGGATCTCACTATGATATGACATCAAAACAAAGAGAAAGGTACAAAAGAGAATGACATATGATAAAAATTTGTGTCTCCATCAGTTTAAAAGACTTCTTCCTGTAAAGTACAAAACGAAAATTCTAACTGAAAAAAAAAATACCTCATCAGATGATAGTTTCATTGCCAGCATTTTTTTCTCTTTTGATGTATAAAAATTTTATCTTAAGAATAGTGTTAAATTTGATGGAGTATACTTAGAGTCCTGATTTTCTATTTTAAATGTCTCTTGTTTCTTTTCTCTAATACTGCTACTCTAAGTTTGTGTCTTGTCTGTTGCCTAAAATATTGCAGTAATTAGCTGTTTCCCCGTCTTAATTTTTTTTTTTAATCTAGCACACTGTTCAAGTTACTGTTTTGAATTGCAATCTGATTGTCACTATTATGTTTAAAATCCTTCAGTGACTTTCCATCGCCCTTGAGTTGATATTCTCTTTTCTTTAAAGTTCCACTCTCTTAGCCAAGGTTTTTCAGGACTTACCATAAACCTCATTTTCTGGCATTATCTAACTATGGCATCCACCCTTCCCTGTCTTTAGCTACCATAGCTTACACTGTTTTAGTCTTTACATTTGACAAGCTCCTACTTTTTCTAGTATGTGCATATCACTATGATAGTCGTTATCAGGACTTTTCCTTGTGAATCTATTCCTTGTGAATCCGTTTAAATATTTGTTTCCTATTTCTTTTTCCTTGTGAATCTATTTAAATATTTGCCACTGTTTAAGCTATGGCTTTGTGAAAAGCATGAAACAGGCCTCCTCCTTTTTCTCTTTCCAGACCCTTGATGAATACCTGATGAATTATTAACACAAAATTAGTGTTTGTTGAAGGAGTTAATTTCATATAGCTGTATTACAGGACAAGGTACTGATAATGAAAAGTACAAGTGACCATCTATAAAGTATTCACATGAAATACAAACTTGAGTTCATACAGGTAGATTGAGTTGGATCTAGAAGCATAAAGAGTCAAACGTTTATGGCAGTCCAGGTGGATGAGATCACATTGGGAAATGAGACAGGAACAAATCAAAACAGTTTAACTCTAGTTTTAGAGTGTGGATCAAGGGTAATAACTCTGAGAAGGAAAAGTGAGCACATGTTGTAGAGAGTCTTTAGTATCAGGGTGAGGTTTACTGTGGTAGATGGTAGGGAACGATTCAAGAATGTGCCTTTGTGAATGATAATATGTATTGCTCTAAGGATTGGAAACTTCTCAAAGAACAGTGTCTTACTTGGTTTTGGTATCATGAAGGGTTACCATAATACCTATATAGTAGGAAATGTTGAATGCATTGACTCAGTTTCATATATAGTTATAAAGTTGTGAAATTTTAGAGTTCAGAAGGACCTGGTATTAAATTTATGCATTTACAGATTTATAAACTCGGGGAGAATTGAGATCTTTATGATGACTTCCTGCTTTCTATTCAGTAACATAATATGTCTTTCTTCCTATTTATTTAGATCTACTTTTGTATTTTGTATTTGAGAGTATTTTAAAGTTTTCATTTTGTGTTGTAGTCTTTAGCATTATGAAGTTTCTTTTATCTTCTTTAATGACTTCTGCCCTGTGTCTGATATCAGTATTGAGGTCTCTATTTTGTTTTTATTTGTCTTATATTTTTTAGTACACTTCTAACCAGCCTTTTATTTTTAACCTGTCTAAATTACTTATTTTAGGTGTATCTCTTGTATAGAGACTGGAGATGGATTTTGCTCTTTTAGCCAGTCTGAAAATCATTTTCTTTTAATAAGTAAGTTATACACATATATGTTTATTGAAAAAAAAATGCTGTATTTAGGCTTGTTTCTGTCACATAGCTTTCAAATGTCTACTCTGTGTGTATACAGATCTTTTCACTATGTGTACTGTTTTCTTTGAGTTCTCTTCCTTTTTTTTATTTTTTCCTTTTTTGTATTTTGGAAGGTTTGATTTCTATTCTAGTTGTTATCTTTAATCAAATAATTTCTCTTAGCCTTTCTTTAGATACTGACTTCGTTCCCTACTATAAGCAACACTGTAAAATTATCTAGTAACTGTTTCTTTCCTTTGCCTCTATCATTTAATTCTAGTTTAATTTCTATGGGGTTAAATATGTTCCCAGTTAATATTTAAGAAGTTAGTGAATTTGATTTCTCTCTCCTATTCTGCTGGAGTTTTTTTTTGTGTGTTATTTTTACATTTCTAAGGCTTATAATATTTATGTAACTTTTCTCAACTTTCAGTTCAGTTCAGTCACTTAGTTGTGTCCGACTCTTCGCGACCTCATGAATCACAGCACGCCAGGCCTCCCTGTCCATCACCAACTCCCGGAGTTCACTCAAACTCATGTCGGTGATGCCATCCAGCCATCTCATCCTCTGTCATCTCCTTCTCCTTCTGTCCTCAATCTCTCCCAGCATCAGAGTCTTTTCCAATGAGTCAACTCTTCTCATGAGGTGGCCAAAGTACTGGAGTTTCACCTTTAGCATCAGTCCTTCCAAAGAACACCCAGGGCTGATCTCCTCTAGAATGGACTAGTTGGATCTCCTTGCAGTCCAAGGGACTCTCAAGAGTCTTCTCCAACACCACAGTTCAAAAGCATCAATTCTTCGGCGCTCAGCTTTCTTCACAGTCCAACTCTGACATCCATACATGACTACTGGAAAGACCATAGCCTTGACTAGATGGACTTTTGTTGGCCAACTAATGTCTCTGTTTTTGAATATGCTATCTAGGTTGGTCATAACTTTCCTTCCAAGGAGTAAGCATCTTTTAATTTCATGGCTGCAATCACCATCTGCAGCCAAATTCTCAACTTTATTCCCATTTGAAAAAACAGACGTTTTAAAGATCAGTTTTAGGTTCATAGGAGAATTGAGAGGAAAGTACAGAGCTGCCATAAGTTCCCTTTCCTCACGTATGCATAGCCACTCCCATTATGAACATCTTGCCCCAGAATGATACATTCGTTAAAATTGGTAAACCTAAATTGACATATGATTATCCCCCATTTACATTAGTGTTTACATTAGGATTCCTTTCGGTGTTGTACTTTCTGTGGGTTTTGACTAAAATATAATGATGTATATCTGTCATTATAGTATATGAATAGTTTCATTGTCCTAAAATTCCTCTGTGGTGATAGTGTATTCATTAAGTCATGCCCGACTTTTGCCACCCCATGGACTGTAGCCTGTCAGGTTATTCTGTCTGTGGGATTCTCCAGGCAAGAATACTGGAGTGGGTTGCCATTTCCTTCTCCAGGTAATCTTCCCAACCCAGGAATCAAACCCAGGTCTCCTGCATTGCAAAAGTCCTCTATGTTCTTCCTATTCATCCCTCCCTACTTCTTAGTCCCTGGCAGCCCACTGATCTTTTATCGTCTCCATAGTTTTCCCTTTTTTAGAATGTCATATAGTTGGAATCATACAGCATGCAGCCTTTTAAGACTAGATTCTTTTATTTAGTCATGCACTTCTTTTCCTCCATATCTTTTCATGGCTTGATAGCTCATTTCCATTTAATGCTGAGTAATGGTTTGTTGTTTGGATATACCACAGTTTAATTATTCATCCACTTAACTGAAGCATATTTGGTTGCTTCCAAGTTTGGCAGTTATGAATGTATACACATCTGTGTACAGGTTTTTGTGTGGATATGTTTTCAGTTCCTCTGGGTAAATACCAAGGAGTATGATTACTGGATCATGTGGTAAGAATATGTTTGGTTTTGCAAAAAAAATTGCTGAAAGTCTTCCAAAGTGGCTGCACCATTTTATATTCCCACAAGCAATGCATGAAAATTCCTGTTGTCTCCCATCCTTGTCAGTATATATTGTTGTAGTTCTGCTTTTTGGTCATTCTAATAGGTGTGTGGTGGAATCATGTTGTTGCTGTAGTCTGCATTACCCTGATGACATATAATATGGAACATCTTTTCATGTGCTGATTTGACATCTCTATAACTTTGGCAAGGTGTCTTTTCAGATCCTTTGCACACTTTTTAATCAAATTGTTTTCTTACTGTTGAGTTTTAAGAATTTTTTTTATATTTTGGTTAACAGTCCTTTATCAGATGTCTTCTGCAAATATTTTCTCCAAGTCTGTGGCTTGTCTTTTCATTCTTGTGTATCCTCATCTTTTATTTGTAGTTCTACGGTTAAATGCATTTGTTTCCCATCCTGTGTCCTTAATGTTAAGGCTTCTCCTTTTTTTTCCTTGATTATATGAAACTCATTCACTGCTTGATTAGTCTGGAAAGCTCACGGGAGATACAGTTTCTAAAGTGTGACCGGTTTGTAACTTTTAGTCTCTGATCTTACATTTGAAGGATACTTTGACTGGATATAAAATTCTCAACTCACATTTTTTTCCCTTGAGTATCTTAAAAATGTGACTCCATCGTTTTTTAGCACAAAATGCTGTTGAAATTTGATACCTATCTGATTTTCTTTACCTTGTAGCTGACTTGGCTTTATGTTTAACTTTTTTATAATGGTAACTTCACATGTCTTTTTTTGTCTTTCATATTTAAATAAATTGGATTTTCCAAGGAGTTTGTGCCCCCACATCAGGCACTTCAACCCCTAGGATCTGCAGTGGAGAGATAAGCCCCAAAACATTTGGCTTTGAAAATCACTGGGGCTTATGTCCAGGAGACCTAAAAGCTCTAGGGAACTGAGATTCCAATCTGAAAGACTCACATGCAGACTCACCCTGAGACCCAGCATAAAAGCAACAGTTTGAAAATTACCTAGACCATAAGTGAGGGAGATTCACTTGTAATCTTAAAACCTCCACCAGAGGGGTGGGGGGCGGGGTGGTATTGGGATTCTGTAGGAATGAAGTGCTTTCACTTCTGGTGCTCCCTTCCACATAACTGCTGATTCTGTGGTCTGGGCAGTGTAACCACATTTTCTCAGGGTCTAAGATTTGTGAGGATTCACTTTTACTTAGTTTTGTTGAAGATGCAGTCATTGGAGTCTTCTGATATCCCAGTTGGTATATTTGGTTTTTAGAAGTTGTTGTTCAGTCACCAAGTCATGTCTAACTCTTCGTGACCCCATGGACTGCAGCACATCAGGCTTCCCTGTCCCTCACCATCTCTTGGAGTTTGCCCAAGTTCATGTGTATTGAATCGGTGATGCCATCCCACCATCTCATCCTCTGTTGCCTCCTTCTTCTGCCTTCAGTCTTTCCAGCATCAGGGTCTTTGCCAGTGAGTTAGCTGTTCATCAGGTGGCCAAAGTATTGGAATTTCAGCTTTAGCACCAGTCCTTCCAAAGAGTATTCAGGGTTTCTTTCCCTTAAGGTTAACTGTGCAAGGGACGTTCAAGAGTCTTCTCCAGTACCACAGTTCTAAAGCATGAATTCTTCGGTGCTCTGCCTTCTTTATGGTCCAGCTTTCACATCTGTACATGACTACTAGAAAGACCATAGCCTTGACTATAGGAACCTTTGTTGGCAAAAGTGATGTCTTTGCTTTTTAACACACTGTGTAGGTTTGCTATAGCTTTCATGCCAAGAAGCAATCATCTTCTAATTTCATGACTGCAGTCACCATCTGCAGTGATTTTAAGAGTTGTTGGAGAATTAAAAAACTGCTGCCACCACAATTACAGCACAACTAACTCATTATTTTATTAGTGTATCTGTGGCCAATATATAGGGAGCTTGGATTTTTTTTTAATCTCTTGTTTGAAAGATAAACTTACATATAAAATTTTTTAATTGCATATTTTAATATCTTAAAAAAGGAACTTTTTTAGCATCTATTTATTACCTGTTGAGGAGTTATGTATAATACAGGATTTTTGTAATTAATACTCTTCTTGATTTTAAATGTAATGTACATTGCTTGCCTCTGGTTGCAGTGTTAAATGGGTGTAGTCTCCTAATGGACATTTTAGACTAATTGCAGTATGATACATGAAATTATCTATAGGTAAACAATTGTTACGGTAAACATGAAACAACTTCACTAAACATTTATTGAAATGAACCTGCGTTAAGTGAAAAAATTCCTTGCTTGATGGAAACAAATATGTTCAGAGCAAAGTTAAGGGGAAAAAATGAAGTTCTTTAATTGTTTATTTTCACAGGTAATGAATACTTAATCTTTGGATATTTTATGAAAATTTAATATGTGAATTAGAATTATTTGTAATTTTAGATTTGCCTGGTTGTTTTCACATAGCAAGTGCTAAATAAAAACTTCCAGCGTGAATGTTGTAGGAGGGGGCAGTATTAATATTTTATCATTTTATTAGTAGAGATTATATAGTCTTCTGAGTCTAACATCAAACTTTGGAAATTAAAAAAAATAAAATGGTCAATTTCTCATAGGAACTGAAGTTAAAAGATGAAGAGTGTGAGAGGCTTTCTAAAGTACGAGATCAACTTGGACAGGAGTTGGAGGAACTCACAGCTAGTCTATTTGAGGTTGGTCTATTTATGTCTTGGTCAAGAGCAATGTCTTAATTTTTATATATTGATAGAATTATTTTTTGAGGGAATCTTGAAAAAAATATGCTTAGCTTCATGCATATTTGTAAGTCCTCTAAAAAAATATTTAAGAAATATAGAGGATACAACTTAAAATAATGTAAAAAACTATGGGCTACTAGAATCGGGTGGTTTAAAAATGTGAATGAAAAGAGAGGAAGTAAATTTTAATTTTGATTTTACCAACTATTTAGGGGCTGCTTTCAAGTAACTTTATATGATTCCGTAACACAGATGGAAAACCTTTGAGGTAGTTTTCTGAAAGGGGATGATTTGAGGAACATTATCTCCAGCCTGCCACAGGATCAGAATGTCTACCCAATTCAGACAGTGTTTCTCAATAGGGGGCCATTGACATTAGCATCCTTGCTGTATTAATCAGGGTTTTCCAGGAAACAGAACCAATAGGATGCATGTCTATACATACATATATCTATATATGTGTAGAAAGAGGCTTATGTAAGGAGGTTGGCCAGTCCAAAACCTGGAGGATGAGTTGGTAGACTAGAGACCCTGGAGAGACCTTGGTGTAGTTCTAGTCTCAGTCCAGAGAACCAGGAGAGCTGATCATGTAGTTCTAGTTTCTAGTTCAAAGGCTGTTAGGTTTGAGACCCAGGAAGAGCTGGTGTTACAACTCGAGTCTGAAACAGAAAGAATTCTTTCTTACTTTTGGGGGATGAGCCTTTTTTGTTCTAACAGGCCTTCAGCTGTTTGGATGAGCAGCACCCACATTGTGGAGGGCAATCTGCTTTACTCACTTTACCAATTCACATATTAGCTCATCCAGAAGCACCTTCACAGAAACATCCAGAACGTCTACCTTAAATGCCTGGGTACCTGGGGCCCAGTCAGGTTGACACACATTAACTATCACACTTGATGTTGTTCCCAGTATTCTAGTAATACTCCCTCATCATTTTGACAACTTTCAAGTATCCCTGTGGGGGGTGGGGAGAGGATATTATTTTCTAGGTTAAGAACCACTACCTAGCGCACTTCCTTTAGGTTATAAGATCTTTAGCCTTCAGAGGTTCCTTATCAAACACATTGATGTGTTACTAGAATGGCTAGTGTCATTATGACTTTACCAATATTTTCTTTTTTCCTCTGAAAATTTGTTCTTAAAATTTTTAATGTGAAAATGGATTTTAGGGGAAAAGTTTCTTCACCTTTGTTATTTTTGTACATGCAGAATCTTTTTTAGTTTTAGGTATGCATATTTGCTTACATAGTTGTAATCCTAATATATTTTGTACTTTAAGTGACATCTTTTCATGTTACTATATAGTCAGTGTAATAAAAATCATAATCTATCCAGTGTATATTCCACAGTTTTTATTGTTGTAAGTAATATTGCAGAGGATGTTTTCAGAAGTGTGGACTTTCCATGTCCCCCTTTGCTCACACCCCTTTGCTCTCTCACTTGTCTTTTTTGGGGTGGTTTTCTTTCATGAATGTTTAAAAACTAACTTTTTTTTTGTTTAGTTAGCTAGTTATCAGAGATAATAGGACAATAAATTTAAGCTTAGAAATAGTGGGAAATTAAAGATCTGGAGAGCTTCCTGGATGACTCAGATGGCAAAGAATCCACCTGCATTTCCAGAGACCTGACTTTGATCCCTTGGTCAGAAAGATTCTCTGGAGAAGGGAATGGCAACCCACTCCAGTATGCTTGCCTGGGAAATCCCATGGACAGAGAAGCCTGGTGGGCTACACTCCATGGGGTCTCAGTCGGACATGACTGAGCTACTAACATACAAAGATCTGGAACAGGAGTTATGTTACATTTTTATATGTAGAAGGAGTGTGCAAAAACATAAGGCATTTCTTTCAGTAATGTCTGGTTAGAAGAAAATTTTATAATATAGTGTTAGTAGGTAAGAAACCAAATACATTATGCTGCTTATGTTAATGTTGGTTTCCTGCCAGCCTGCCCTTAATTTTAGCCTCCACTTAGTTCCCCCCAGCTGCATGTACATGTCATTTTGTTAGATGAAGTAGGAGAACAAACAGAAACTTTTCCCTGTCTCCAGCAGGATGTGAAGTACCAGAAGTGCAGTTTGTGCAATGAATGAAAAAGTTATCTAAAAAGCATAATTTTGGGGTCCCTAATTTATCTCCGACCTAACAGTGACTAATAACCTTAACTGTGTGTACTTTCTGGGAAAGAAACTACACTGATTAAAGATGATTTCAGTAATGAAGAAAATCGTATTCAAACCAACTGCTTACTGAGTTTAGAAAAAAGTAGAGAAAGTTTTTCTGTGGTCTCAGTTGTGCCTTCATGGTCTCAGTTTTTGCTGAGTTACCATTGTTTTATGAAAAAATGTTTTTGCTTCCATTTTATGTATATGTGTGAATAGTTTTTTTTTTTAATTGAAGATTATTCTGAATAAACTCAATTTATATAATTTTGGTAAGCTTGTAAACTCAGATTAGAAATTTATATATGATGAATGATCTTGATTATAATTATGCTTTTATATTTAGCAAAAAATACAAGATTATAAAGTTGTATATGTATGTGTATATATTTTTCCTTATAGTATTATGGATTTTCAGGTAATGCAAAATATAAAGTGAAATTGGTTAAAAGAATGCTTTACAGAGTAATCTACATTTAACATGGAAAAAGATATGTAGTCTTAAGGTTTTTTTTAGCCAATTTTAGTAAATGTCTATGATATGCTTAGTTTCTCTCAACAATGCTGTAAGCACATATAGTACAAATTATTTTGTCTGTGAAGAAAATCATAAGTAGAGTTAAGAAGAATGCTGGGACTCAAATTCATGACCTTGATCTTGCTTTTTAAGTATGGTGAAAGTCATAAATGGCACTTCCTTTTCTTTCAAGCCACAGAGACAAATTTGAACATGAACCTTCATTATGATGAAGATATTAAGAATTCCCTATGCACGAGGCACTGTTCTAAGACATATGTACTTAAATTATGCACATATGCTAACACACATCATAATGTTCAGTTCAGTTCAGTTGCTCAGTCGTGTCCAACTCTTTGCAACCCCATGAATCGCAACACACCAGGCCTCCCTGTCCATCACCAACTCCCGGAGTTCACCCAGACTCACGTCCATCGAGTCGGTGATGGCATCCAGCCATCTCATCCTCTGTCATCCCCTTCTCCTCCTGCCCCCAATCCCCCCCAGCATCAGAGTCTTTTCCAGTGAGTCAACTCTTCGCATGAGGTGGCCAAAGTACTGGAGTTTCAGCTTTAGCATCATTCCTTCCAAAGAAATCCCAGGGCTGATCTTCAGAATGGACTGGTTGGATCTCCTTGCAGTCCAAGGGACTCTCAAGAGTCTTCTCCAACACCACACTTCAAAAGCATCAATTCTTCGGCGCTCAGCCTTCTTCACAGTCCAACTCTCACATCCATACATGACCACAGGAAAAACCATAGCCTTGACTAGACAGACCTTAGTCGGCAAAGTAATGTCTCTGCTTTTGAATATACTGTCTAGGTTGGTCATAACTTTTCTTCCAAGGAGTAAGTGTCTTTTAATTTCATGGCTGCAGTCACCATCTGCAGTGATTTTGGAGCCCAAAAAAACAAAGTCTGACACTGTTTCCACTGTTTCCCCATCTATTTCCCTTGATGTACTCTGCATATAAGTTAAATAAGCAGGGTGACAATATACAGCCTTGACGTACTCCTTTTCCTATTTGGAACCAGTCTGTTGTTCCATGTCCAGTTCTAACTGTTGCTTCCTGACCTGCATACAGATTTCTCAAACATACATATAAAACACAAAAGTTTTAAAAAAGTGAAATAATAAAAACTTAAATTTTTTATAATATAGAAATATTCTCATTAAAACACATTGTATATGTGTATATTTATTTCATGAGAGCATTGTGATTGAATATGTTATCTTGTTTTTGAAACCTTGTTTTAAATTTATGATCCAGATGAGAGTGATTGTGAAGTCGCTCAGTTGGGTCTGACTCTGCAACCCTTTGGACTGTAGCCTGCCAGGCTCCTCTGTCCATGGGATTTTCCAGGCAAGAGTAATGGAATGGGTTGCCGTTTCCTTCTCCAATGATGATATGGTCTAAATTCCATTTTTAAAATTTAGATTTAATGTTATTGATAACTCACAGATATACTCATCTGAAAGGAACAAGTACATCTTTTCCTGTAATAAGTCATGATAATGAATTTTCAGTCCCATTGCTAGTTATGTGAAAGTTTTTCCGTAACATTCTCTAGCGAATTTTTGTCTTTAATGCCAACAAATTGTTTTTGAAAACTAATCAGAAGATGGTGAATAAACATTATTTTTTAAAAAGAAAAAAAAAGATCAACTTAATTTGAATCACTGCTAACCAGAGAGGAAAATTCTGTCTTCATTGTTTGTAAATATATGGACATGAATGTTTGTATAGATCACAGGTGTGCAAACTATAGCCTGCAGGCCAAAACTGGCCTATATCTACTTTTGTGCAACCTAACGAGCCGAGCTTGGTTTTTACATTTTCAAATGGTAAGAGGAGGAAAAAGAATCGAAAGAGGAATATTTTGTGACATATGAAAACTTTATGAAACTCATATTTCAGTGCCCATGAATTTTTATTGGAATGGCTATATTCATTGATTGTTTTATCTGTGGCTGCCTTCACACTATAGCAGCAGAGTTGAGTAGTTACAACACAGACCATATGGCTTAGAAGCCTGAGCTACTTACTATCTGGCCTTTCTAGAAAGTTTACTGACTTTCCTGTGTAGATGATACTTAAATAATTTTTTGGTTTCAGAATGACAGTGATAGAAAAGTTTTCAAGCTCATATATCTTTTGATGTCTTTTGTCAATTTTTAAAATCCTATGAATTATCATTTTAGATACTCCTCTTGCCTCATTCTAGCTCTTTTCTCTTTCCTTTTTGGACTCCAGTTACATTTATTTTATACCTTTCCAGTATATCCCTTGTATCTCTAAGGGGACAAATCACCCCAAGTTTCAGCTCACTTTCCTCAGTTTTCTTCTTCTGGATCTTAGTCCTCTGATTCTTCACTATTTTGTTGCTCTCTAATACCTTCAAAAACATTTTTAAAAAATTTGTCCAGCTTTTAAAAACTGTGTTTGTTCTGAGTTGCATGGTCTGCCATTAATGAAAGCAGAATCCAATTCTAAACATTAAACAAATATTCTCTCCATAGCACATATTACTTCTGGATTCATAGTTAAAATGTCACTTATCTTGAAGGATCAGATTAGATATACTTATTATTTGGGAACTACCTGTCAAGTAGTATTTTAATGACAGTCACTTGTTAAAATTCAGCACTTATTCAGCACATCTGAAATACTTGTTATTTTTAAAAGAAAAATGCTTATCTCATTATTAAATTTGATAGCTCCTACAGGCTTTGACACAAGATTGCCAGCATAATGGTGCATGGAATATTCTCACAGTTAATGTCATGTAATTATAAGCATTGATAGTAAAGCTTTTCTTATTTAAAACAATATCTGTAAATTTACTATAATACAAGGGCACATACAAGGTGCAATGTCATTACATACTCTAAGAGCAAGTGAACAAATGGGAGTGCCACCATGGAACTCTGTTGTGGAGAACTTCCACTCTCCCCTGAACAGCCGACAGACCTAGCGAGGGTTCGCTTGTCAAACTGTTAAACACTTTTGAAGCTGATTTCTTCCTTCTGCGTTCCATCACTCTCTTCCTCGTGAACAGTAAATTAAAGTTCTAAGCTCTAAGCTCTTACATCCTGGGGGATTATTGCAAGCACCCTGTGTACTGTTCCAGTCCACCCTTATATTTTATAGGGATTATTCCATACAGCAGAGTAAGCTTTTTAAAATACAAATAACATAATGTCATTCTCTTTCTTAAAAGGCCACAAGGCTTCATAATGGATTTAGAATAAAATCCAGAATTTGTACTCATATTTTATTTGATTATTAGAATGTCTTCAGAGTGTAAGCTCCTTAAGAGTTACCAGCATCTGGAACGGTAGCTGAGGAAGAGATGTTATGAATAAGTGTTTGATGAATAAATGTTGTATGAATGAAAGGGAATTAAATATCTAGAGTTTCATATATTTGGTACTAAAAAATTAAGATCTTATGAAAGGATAAACTCAAACTTTCGATTGCTCTGCACAAAATCAAGATTTAATATCAATTTGTGAGTTTTTATTGGAACTCTAAGGCTTCTCAGCTGTTACTCCTATAAACTGCAGCATTACTGATGTGTTAATATTTTTGCTTGTTTCTCCTGCATGTCTTTGCTGTGCATAGTAATAGGAATACAAATTATAAAAACCTAACTGCAAAGAAGTTGGGTTTGACATATGGGTCATGACTTTTCCTTCTTTAACATTTGCAGTCTTTACACAAGTATCGATTAGAATGATCAAACTAACCTTGCCTGCCTCTGTGGTAATAGATACTAAAAGAAGGTACCTATTCTTTATTCCTAATAATTGATCTGCCTGATGACAGTTGCTGCTTCAGCTGTTGACATTGAGTACTTAATTTTAGGCAAAATTTTGTTATTGTATCTTTGTTTCAATCATAGACACCTGTTGAAAGATTTTTGAAAACAAATGCTAAATACTTTGTTTCCAAAATATGAGATGTTAACTTTTTTAGGAAGCTCATAAGATGGTGAGAGAAGCAAATGTCAAGCAGGCAACAGCAGAAAAACAGCTAAAAGAAGCACAAGGAAAAGTAAGTTTTTGCTGCTTTTAATAGGATAAACTATAAAGAAACTAGTAATTACAGTTTGAAAAGTACCTTGATGTTTATTGGATTTGTTCTGATTATAAAAGTACTGCTTACTTTAGAAGATTTTTAAAACTACAAGACACTATAAAGAAGAAAATAGCTACTACATAGATATAATTGAGAACATTTGGTATACATTTATATTAGAAGCAAATGATTTAAAGCTTTGTGAATCACATGCCAGTGCAGGAGAGGCAGGTTCAATCCCTGGGTGGGGAAGACCCCCTGGAGAAGGAAATGGCAATCCACTCCAGTATTCTTGCCTGGGATCGTGGACAGAGGAGCCTGGCAAGCTACACTCCAGGGGGTTACTGAAGAGTTGGACATGACTTAGCAGCTAAAACAACAACAGGGAACTATATTCAATACCTTATAATCTGTCTCTTATACACATCTAGATGTGTATAAGAGACAGGGATTATATAATTACATTTTAAAGTCAATTATTTTTTAATTCACTAAAAAGGCCACTGAAATGTTACTAGATTTTACCATTTTAGAAACGAACTACACCTAATCATAAGCTATTTTTAAATAGAAAGATTCTGAAAATTTGCATCTGTTCAGTCGCTCAGTCATGTCCGACTGTGACCCCATGGACTGCAGCACGCTAGGCTTCCCTGTCCATCACCAACTCCTGGAGCTTGCTCAAACTCATGTCCATTGAGTTGGTGATGTCTACAGCCGTACCACCCTAAATGCACTCGATCTCATTTGAAAATCCACATAGTGAAATGTTAAACATTTTGATAATTTTAAAATTTTCATCTGACATTGTGAATAGCAACTGAATCCAGACTGTATGGGAACATCAAAAAACTGATTAAAAATAAAAAGCCCTCCCCCAAAACCCATTTAGTTTACTTTCCTTTTATTACTCCATAGGAAATACACATTAAACTTATGTTTCTTCTCTGAAAGTTATCAAATTGTTAACATTTAGCTGCATCTGTCATAAAACATATTCAGTACATGTGACTGTGTTGATTTCCTTTCAAGATTGATGTACTCCAAGCTGAAGTAGCTGCATTGAAGACACTTGTATTGTCCAGTTCTCCAACGTCACCTACACAAGAGCCTCTGCCAGGTGGAAAGGCACATTTTAAAAAGGGGCATACAAGAAATAAAAGTACAAGCAGTGCTATGAGTGGCAGTCATCAGGACCTCAGTGTGATACAGCCAATTGTAAAAGACTGCAAAGAGGTAACTCGTCCAGGACTGTCCCCTCTGACTCTGTTGATACTTAGTAATTCTCATCACTGAGCTGTTGGTTATGATTTTTGCCAGCAAAACTTTTAGTACAAAATATTCAGTATTAAGATGGGGGAGGCTTTGTCTAGAGCTGGCTGCTTTCAGGGATTCTTCAGTTCCCTTCTCTTCCTGGCTGACCTTGGAGTACCTGCTGGAAACTCGGTAAGTTTCTTAATCTCAATATTTCATTTAGGGAGCAAACTGTCGTGTGTTGTATAAAGGAGAGTGGGTGATTTTAATGATCTGACTAGTCAAAATTTACTGCTTGCATGCTCCAGCAAAATATGAACATAAGAAATATATGAAAATATTGGGTGATTTTCTTGAAGAACAGTGCATTGTTTTTACTTAAATTCTGGGAGAAACAATTTTATATCAGTAAGGTAGTCCTGGAGTTAATTCAGATAATTAAGCAACAAAAAACAGAACTGATGGTAAGCTTTAATTTTATAAGATATGTTATGAGGATAGCTGAGATAATGTGCTAATATTTTGAGCTGTTTTGAGTAAAAATTGTGTAATTGTAAAATAGTTTTTACTTACACTTGATAAGAAAGCATGTCCAAGGGGATTGATCACTAATTAACAAGCAGCCTTCTCCCATTTTTTTTCTTGAAAGTTGTATTTTACATTGTCAAATTCAAGTCTCTCATTAATCTTTAAGAAGCTGTGCTTGTTTAGATTTTTACATAGAAGCCAGGAGTTTATTAAATTGAATAACCAGGGTTGTTGCTCATTTTAATTGAATTGTATATTGTTTAGTTATTCATAAGAAAGAAAGATGCTGGTGAGAGAGAAGTTCAATACTTGGTTAAATCTGATGATGAAATTAAAATTCACACTGGTTTCTGTTAAATATTTAAGAAATGTTTTTAGTCATAACTTTAATTCTGATTTCTTTCAGTGTTGATAGCATTTTTAATTGCTTGGTACAACTTGTATTTTTGCTGTGACTTCTCAGTGTGTGTAGTTATGTACCCTTTTCTCCCTGTTTTTTACACTAAGAAAATTTAGATGTTTCTCATGGAACATTTTAAAGTTTTGTATTTATGAAATTCCTTAAAGTATGCATATAGGCAGCATATAACATTCTTCTTTCTGGCTATATCTTGTATTGTAATATTTTGTGAAAAACTTGTCAAAATGTTTTATTAGACAAAGGAAACACATAAATTTGACCTGTGTAAATTTTAGATATAACAGTTGAACAGAAAATGGGATATGTCCATGTTTCTGTAGATGATGTGGTGGGGGCATTCAGTCATGACTTTACAGTGTATCTTCTGAACACTGAGGACACAGGTGCATGCGTGCACACACAGTTAGGTAAGGCTTTGAGATAAAGTCACTCAAATGTGAATGCTTACTGGTTTCTTGCTTGGTAACCTTGGTCAAGTTATTTTATCTCTCTAAACTCTAGTCTTCTTATTTATAAATGGAGGTGATAATATTTATCTTGCCCAGCTTTGAGGATTAAATGTTTGTGAAGTGCTTATTACTATAGTTCCTGACAGAGTCAGCTCTTAATAAGTAGTTTAAATTATTGCCTTTCAACTAGAATCTTTTCTCAGAACACTACTTACCCAGTTTGGGTTTTATATCCATCAAAGGGTAGACTTTACAAAGAAAATTAATTTGAAAATGTATTACTTATCTGCTAATATTTTTATCCTTTTGCCTTTAGCTTTGACTCAAGGAATTTATGGATTGGGATGAAAAAAATTCACATTGAGATTGCCATTATACACCTTAAAGGAAAGTCTCTAGGAAAGCTGGAGTACAGCCGGTCTTGCGTTACTTTCACGTAGACTACATGCACATCTGATTGAGCTGTGCTGGAGGCCGTAGATGCAGTCAGTGTTTCATTTACAGGGTATCTAGTGCTTCTGGACAAGAGTGGCTTAGAGCTGCGGGTGGATGATGGGTAGATGAGGGACACTGCTCTGTGTTTGGGTGGTTGGGGGCTGGGTGGATCTTTATATGCTGATGCGCACTATTGAGCTGGGCTGGGGGAATCCAAAGAGAAGAATACTGGGAAAGATTATTAAATTGGAAGGAAAGAGAAGCGACAACTGGAAGAGTGAATAGGAAGGCCAGTGCCAGCTGGATTAGTGGTAATTCAGATGGTAGATACTAGATGTTGAAGTGGCGAAAAAATTCTGAATGAATGTTATATATTTGAGATAGTCAGTTTAGGAGGCTGTGTGCATGTGCTGCTTTTAGTTTTGTAGCTTATAGAGTAAAACTTTTGAAAATTCTGGAAATGCCTTAAATAGCTGAACAATTGGTGTCACTTTTGACCCCAAAATGGATTTCACAATTTGGTCAGCCTCTATTTATTTAAACACTTGTTTTAATTAACTTGGCTCCAAATTGTTTGTTTTCAGAAGATTTTGTATTCAGAACAGTGTGCACCTGTGTCTTAAGAACTCCAACATTAGTGTTACAATTTTTTTGGTGGGTAGGTAATGGTAGTGATCTTTGACACCGTAGTGATTACATTGAAAAGCACCCCGTAGTTATTTGGTAGTTTGGATTGTTTTTTAGAAAGAATGAAATATTGCCATTTGTAGCAACATAAATGGACCTAGAGAGTATCATACTCATTGAAGATGTCAGAAAGAAAAACACAAATATGATCACTTATATGTAAAATCCTAAAAAATGTACAAATGAATTTATTTACAAAACAGAAACAGACTCACAGACATAGAAAAGGATCTTATGGTTGCCAAAGGGGAAAGGCTGAGAGAGGGATAAGTTAGAAGTATGAGATTAACAGATATACACCACTGTATGTAACATAAGCCAAGAATTTACTGTATAGTACAGGGAACCATGGGCTTCCCTGATGGCTCAGTGGGGAAGATCTTGCCTGCCAGTGCAGGAGAGGCAGGTTCAATCCCTGGGTGGGGAAGACCCCCTGGAGAAGGAAATGGCAATCCACTCCAGTATTCTTGCCTGGGATCGTGGACAGAGGAGCCTGGCAAGCTACACTCCAGGGGGTTACTGAAGAGTTGGACATGACTTAGCAGCTAAAACAACAACAGGGAACTATATTCAATACCTTATAATAATCTATAATGGAAAGAATTTGAAAAAAGATGTTTAATTGAATCACTTTGCTATACACCTGAAACAAACAATATTGTAAATCAGCTATATTTCAATTAAAAAATTGCTACCCTGTATTATAACTAATCAAGAATGGTTCAGTTGTTATTTCAAATAAAGATATTTGTTTTTTGATAATATATTAATTAGGTTTTGGTTTTATAAAGTGATTTTCTGTTTGTACTTTTTTAAAAGTTATTTTATGTTTTCTTTTGTCAGGCTGACTTATCTCTGTATAATGAATTCCGATCTTGGAAGGATGAGCCCACAATGGACAGAACCTGTCCTTTCTTAGACAAAGTCTATCAGGAAGATATCTTTCCTTGTTTAACCTTCTCAAAAAGTGAGGTAATTTTTTAAAAACTTTAATAGAAATGCATTAGAGTTGTTCCTATGCCTTTTACTTAGACATGTTACATATTTTACTATCTCTTACATAGATAATTTATAAAATGTCATGTTTTACCATTTTCTCCATTCCATATTAGTATCATAATAATTTCTTGGCATTCACTTATTGAACCTCCTTCATTATTTGAGCAGAGGATCACTCAAGCTGCAGTGTGTTTTGCACTGGAGTGAAGTATTAAATATGTTAAGGGGGTAGGGCTTATTTCTTAACTTTTAGTCCAAGAGTCAGTGTAAAGGAATTTCTGTATACTTCTAGCTGTTTGTTTGGTTTATCCATATGTGATTTTAAAACTCCTGTTTAGTTCCTTCATCGTTAAAACAGGGGGAAAAATGCCTTCCTTGCCTGTGTCTCAGAGTTGTTAAGACAAAACGAAGTCAATTGAGTAGATAGAAAAACTTCCCTGGTGGCTCTGGGAAGATCCCTTAGAAAAGGGAAGGCTACCCACTCCAGTATTCTTTCCTGGAGAACTCCATGGACAGAGGAGCCTGGTGGGCTACAGTCCATGGAGCTTCAAAGAGTCAGACATGACTGTTTGACTAACACTTTGACACTTTCAAGTAGACAGAAAACCTTAAAACGCTGTGCAAATGTAAGGTCATAATTTTAATTTGGTCTTACATGCAGAAGGTTTGTCTAAAATATCCAGTCAGTAAGTGTTTTAAGAAAGTTAATCCTAAGAGTCTTTAAGAATTTAATTACAACACTACTTGTAAGGAGAAGTTAAGAGGAAGAATAAAATGCTTTTGATATATAGCTGTTAGTCATTATGGCCGTGGCCCTAATTTTAGGTAGACTGCTAGTATAAGTAATCTTGCCAGAATAAAGTAATTTGCCCATTTCATCAATTCCGTCTCCATCTGGGCATTTAATATTTGATAATTCATTTAATTCTTTTGTATACTCTTGTGCACATAAATACAAGATCATTAAATATATAGCTCTGTTTAATATATATTGCTCTGTTATGATGACAGTATTAAAAAATAATGCATAAATTTGGCAAAATCAAGCATTAGGATATTCATTTTGAAGTGACTTTAATAGTGGATGTTAATTCTGGATAAGGGGTGATCTGGAATTAATGTCTTTAATTTCCTTCCAGAAAATGAGAAAAGTTATTTAGCTGTAACTGAATCACTTTTCGTAACAATATTGGAGTTATAAAAGGATTCAAACCAAGCTTATGTGGTTTCTTTCTTTTTCATTAGCTAAGGCAAATCTAGCGGAACTTGGGGGAAAAATAATTTTCAAACATTAGTCTACTGTGAACTAGAATTTTTACATTTTCCTGTCAGCATCTAATATTTTTCTGTGTTCTGTGAAGTTGGCTTCAGCTGTTCTGGAGGCTGTGGAGAACAACACTTTAAGCATTGAACCAGTGGGATTACAACCTGTTCGATTCGTGAAAGCATCTGCAGTTGAATGCGGAGGACCAAAGTATGTTTTCAAAATCATGTCTTGTGGAAAAATACTGAGTTTTAAAAATTTTATGTGTTGTAGTTACTTTAATTTTTTCTGGTTTTAAATATGGTTAAATCTCTCGTCAGTTTTCTGTTTAGAGTCTGTGCAGCCCAGAGACCAACCCGCAGGCAGTGTGGGGATTTCAGATGTATCGTCAGTGGAGAGCTCTTTAATTACAGACCTGTACGTGGGATCCAGGTAGATCAGGTGTCAGAAACTTTTTTTTTGTAAACCACATATTGTAATCCATTACCTGATTATGAAATCTCTTTAATGGGTCATAAGCAGATTTTTTTGTTGTTATACTTTTCATGTTCTGGGCTTTTTGTATAAAATATTTCTTCTTGAAGTTTGCTGTCAAAAATAGTTTGAAAAGACAGTGAATTAGACCAGGTCTTACCAACCATGAAAACAGGGCACCAAAAGACTTGGCTAGTCCTCTCCTTCAGTACTCTCATTGTAAAGCTTTCTCACTTTGGTAAAGAAACATTTCTGTCTTCATGTGTAAGAAATATTTGACAGTTGTGTACCTTCAGGGGTGACTCCACATTTCATAGCAGAACAGGCCTTTTTCCAACCAGTTCTGGAAAAGATTGAAACCAGCAGTACCTAAAACCTTTGGCACAGCTGTTTAAAAGGTGACTTTGAAAGATTTAGGGGAAGCTGCTTAGTTGGTTAAAAACTAGATCAGTATAAGGGGACTGAAGAGCCTAGGAGAGCTCATGTGCGTGCATGCTGAGTCGCTCAATTGTGTCCAGTTCTGTGCCACCCCAGGGACCATAGCCTGCCAGGCTCCTCTGTCCATGGGATTCTCCAGGCAAGAACATTGGAGTGTGTTGTCATACCTCATCCGGGGGATCTTCCCTACCCAGGGATCGAACCCATGTCTCTTATGTCTCCTGCATTGGCAGGCAGGTTCTCTACCACTAGCATCACCTGGGAGGCCCAAAAGAGCTCCTCGCTAGCAACAATTGAATCCTGTCAGGCAGGCTATTTGAAGGCAAAAGAAGAAGTGGCTGGTTGAGATTAACTGTTGCTGCTGCTGCTAAGTCGCTTCAGTTGTGTCTGACTCTGTGCGATCCCATAGACAGCCACCCACCAGGCTCCCCCGTCTCTGGGATTCTCCAGGCAAGAACACTGGACTGGGTTGCCATTTCCTTCTCTATTGCATCAAAGTGAAAAGTGAAAGTGAAGTCGCTCAGTCGAGTCTGACTCAGCGACCCCATGGACTGCAGCCCACCAGGCTCCTCCATCCATGGGATTTTCCAGGCAAGAGTACTGGAGTGGGGTGCCATTGTGAGATTAACTGCTAGGTTTGTTAAAGCCAGATGTGGGAGTTGTGTCGTTCTTCCTGTTTCCTGTTATGCACATTGCACTCTCAGCAGGATCAATCAGTGCTGGTATTTGGGTAACTTATTTTTTTAGTCCTGTGTTTGTTCATGAGTCACAAGTCTGTCTACCTAGAGTTGTGTCCTGTTTTACGTTCCCCATGCCACACTTGTAGTATGGTGGCCTCTGAATTTTGGGGAAGAAATTTACATTCCTAAATTCTACCCATCAACAAACTCCTGGGTATTTTTATCCTGATTGTTAATGATAGCAGTTTTTGAACTTCTAAGTTCTGTGTTATAACTTATTTTACAAATAGTTTTTATTGTAGGATTTTAAATTTATGGTTGCATTGTATCCATCCCACATATTAAATGTACGATATCATCAAATGAAATCTCAGTTACAGTAGATTTTTACAATATTTTAGTACAATAATTATACTGAATGAAAGTGAAAGTCACTCAGTCATGTCCACCTCTTTGTGACCCATGGACTATGCAGTCCATGGAATTCTCCAGGCCAGGATAGTCTAGTGGGTAGCCTTTCCCTTCTCCAGGGGATCTTTCCAACCCAGGGATCAAATCCAGGTCTCCTGCATTGCAGGTGGATTCTTTACCAGCTGAGCCACAAGGGAAGCCCAAGAATTCTGGAGTGGGTAGCCTGTCCCTTCTCCAGCGGATCTTCCCAACCCAGGAATCAAAGGGGGTCTCCTGCATTGCAGATGGATTCTTTACCAACTGAGCTATTTAGGGAACAATTAACATAGTTAAGGGTATTGTTGTGTTTGTGGAAATAGGGCCAGAAGCCAAGATGTTTGCAGTGCATATTGTGTGGAGAAAACCAAAGGAAAATGGTGTCCTTTTTTTTTCTTTTTTAAATGAAACGTGAAGTATGGCCCCGGCTAAGGCTCTTGTGGATGAGATTGTCAAGACAGTCACTAAGTGAATGGCATAGTGCTCTGGGAATTCTGTGGAAGGCAAAGTCACTCCACTGGTGGTGATCAGAACAATTATTGGAGGGGCTTTGGTTTGATCTGGGCTTTAGAAGCGCGAGTGGAATTTGGATACCAAAGACTGAAGAAGGGAACAAGGAAACTGCGTTCAGAGGATGATGAGTGTATGGGGAGGAAAGATGTGCAAAGAAAGGAGTTAGAGGTGACTGGATGGGTGATGTGAACTTTTGGAAGTTAATAGGGCTCTGGTTTACAAGATGATAGATGCAGACTTAGACACGTTGACATTCTTGAGTGAAAATGGCAGGCAAGGGTTTGAAATCTTGGGACTAGAGCTATTGAGATACTGAAGTAGTGTAGTATGTATTTTTTTTTTTTAATTGGAATTAGAGGTCAGAAGACTTAGCGTTGAATTCTAGCTCAAATAAAAATATATTAGTTTCAGAAATGAGATAACTTAAACACTTTATTATTTTAAAAGTTGATACTTAAAACCATTTTACCTGAGTCATTTGAAAGTTAGAAAAATAGTAGACAAACAGATATATGTCTGCTTCCAGAAGAGCAGTGTAAAGGTGATTTTTATCAGTTTGATGGTACTTTTTTCTCTTGTGTAAATTATACTTAAAATAGTATAGTTCCAAGGACTTTTAACACTTGTGCCTTAAATTTCTTGATTGTCCATCCTCCTCAAGCTAGTAGTAGTACTTTTAAATATTATTATAGATCATTAAAGGCATTTTCTAATAAAGGAACAGTGAGGTGAAATCTCTTTGAAAAGGTAAGAATTCTTTTGTGATTTGAATTGCCAAAATTACTCTCTTTTAAGTAACCATTTGTTGTGTGTTTGCTTAATATGGAGCCACACTCATTTCATATTTCTCGTAAGTATAGCTGAAAATTTAATGTCTAGTTAATACATTTTTCTTTATAACTTATAATGTCCTATAAAATGCTATTGGCCACTTTATTTTACTTTAGAGCTACACTAAGTTTACATTGACAAGGAGTGGTAGCTGTCTTTAGTCAAGCTTCTAATTTAGCAGGGTGACAGCTGGGCTTCTGTGAGTCCAACCTGATCTTGTTGAGCAAGTAGAGTGACAGGTGGCCTGTCACTTAACCAGCAACCACTGAATGTCTGCTCTCTGCCAGGCGGATACTTATTGTCAGGCATTTAAAGATGAATACAGTACATTCCCTGCTCTCAAGAGGCTTCCAGCCTATTGTAGCCTGAAAACCCTCATACATGTTATAGTGTGCAGAGGAAGGTCGGTATGTCTAAATGTAGTATGTACTCTTTGTGTAATTGTAATTGTTAAGATGCAGTGTATTTCTAAGGTATCTTATTCCTTTGTATTTCTCAGGCCTAGGTGCCACATTAAATGCATATACACCAACCCAACACACCAAAAAGTATCCCATCTGGAATTGTTGTCCTGCAGGCTATTGGTAGCATGTTTTGAGACTTGAACAGTCACTTTTAAGTTTTTTTCAACTAAGACAGAAATTGAAGTCCCAGTGGAAAGCTGTGGCCTGCCCTGCAGCTGATTACTTATTTGTAACTTTGTTCCTGGTTAGGACATATATTGGAGAAGGAAATGGCAACCCACTCCAGTACTCTTGCCTGGAAAATCCCATGGACAGAGGAGCCTGGTAGGCTACATAAGGTGATTTTTATCAGTTTGATGGTACTTTTTTCTCTTGTGTAAATTATACTTAAAATAGTATAGTTCCAAGGACTTTTAACACTTGTGCCTTAAATTTCTTGATTGTCCATCCTCCTCAAGCTAGTAGTAGTACTTTTAAATATTATTATAGATCATTAAAGGCATTTTCTAATAAAGGAACAGTGAGGTGAAATCTCTTTGAAAAGGTAAGAATTCTTTTGTGATTTGAATTGCCAAAATTACTCTCTTTTAAGTAACCATTTGTTGTGTGTTTGCTTAATATGGAGCCACACTCATTTCATATTTCTCGTAAGTATAGCTGAAAATTTAATGTCTAGTTAATACATTTTTCTTTATAACTTATAATGTCCTATAAAATGCTATTGGCCACTTTATTTTACTTTAGAGCTACACTAAGTTTACATTGACAAGGAGTGGTAGCTGTCTTTAGTCAAGCTTCTAATTTAGCAGGGTGACAGCTGGGCTTCTGTGAGTCCAACCTGATCTTGTTGAGCAAGTAGAGTGACAGGTGGCCTGTCACTTAACCAGCAACCACTGAATGTCTGCTCTCTGCCAGGCGGATACTTATTGTCAGGCATTTAAAGATGAATACAGTACATTCCCTGCTCTCAAGAGGCTTCCAGCCTATTGTAGCCTGAAAACCCTCATACATGTTATAGTGTGCAGAGGAAGGTCGGTATGTCTAAATGTAGTATGTACTCTTTGTGTAATTGTAATTGTTAAGATGCAGTGTATTTCTAAGGTATCTTATTCCTTTGTATTTCTCAGGCCTAGGTGCCACATTAAATGCATATACACCAACCCAACACACCAAAAAGTATCCCATCTGGAATTGTTGTCCTGCAGGCTATTGGTAGCATGTTTTGAGACTTGAACAGTCACTTTTAAGTTTTTTTCAACTAAGACAGAAATTGAAGTCCCAGTGGAAAGCTGTGGCCTGCCCTGCAGCTGATTACTTATTTGTAACTTTGTTCCTGGTTAGGACATATATTGGAGAAGGAAATGGCAACCCACTCCAGTACTCTTGCCTGGAAAATCCCATGGACAGAGGAGCCTGGTAGGCTACAGTTCATGGGGTCGCAAAGAATCGGATACGACTGAGCGACTTCTTCACTTACTTCATACTTTGTCACTGAAGAAGGAAATGGCAACCCACTCCAGAATTTTTGCTGGAGAATCCCTTGGACAGGGGATCCTGGCAGGCCGTGGTCCATGGGGTTGCAGAGAGTCAGACACGACTGAAGTGACTGAGCAAGGACATATATTAAAACATCTAGCTTATATTTCTAGAACCATACTGAATGCTATGCCTATAAACTTCTACTAGAATGTAAGCCCTAGAGGGTAGGGTTTTTGTCTTTCTCATCTTCACAGAGTGCCTGATACAGGGTAGGTTGTCAAATATATGTTGTCTGAATAAATGTGCAACTTGTTCAGAAAGTAGGGGCAAAATGCTTTTAATTTTTTAAAACTAAAATTTATCCTTATTTTACAGAAAATGTGCTCTCACAGGTCAGAGCAAGTCCTGTAAACATAGAATTAAACTAGGGGACTCAAGCAACTACTACTATATTTCTCCTTTTTGCAGATACAGGGTAAGTAACGTAACCATGAATTTTAATAAAGCTCTCTTTGACATGAAACATTTGACTGGTTAACATTCTTTTCTTTTTGGCCTAGATCACTTCTGTCTGTAACTTTTTCACATACATTCGGTACATTCAGCAGGGACTTGTGAAACAGCAAGATGGTGAGTGTCAATTCATTATAAAATATTTGCATGAAAGTTTGGTAAAAAGTATAGGACATAATAGTAATGCTCAAATAAACATTATTGGTACATTTAAATTGAATCTCTTTAATAGGTGTAATAGAATGTATGAAGAATTTGGGAACAAAAGCATCTTTTAAAGCATATCGTATTTAATCCTTAGATTTGCCACATTTTACTCTTGAATTTGAAGCAGGATCAGTTTTAACATTTAAGGAATATATGATAAACCAGATGGTAAATGTGAGAGGAGTATAAAGCCTGTTGAACATACTCCTTAAGAAATAAAACTGAGCAAGCTCTAAATGTGGTCAGGCTTATTTTAATTAGTGGAGCCCGCAAGGCACTAAGCTTTTTTCTGTATTTTCTCCTTTCACGTGTGAGTTAATAAAGTAGTCATGAGGGTAATTCCAAGTGGAGTAAAGATCACTGTCTTCAACATCAACAGAAATGTTTAGATGACATATCCAGAGAGCTAACCTAGTGCCAAGGTGGCAGCATTTTTAATTGTAGTCTTTCATGATTAGTTATGGTTTTATAGTCGGATGTCTTAAATACCAGCCATAGAAACTAACATGACCTGACAGCTCCAAAATATATATTTTTTAATACATCAGTTCAGTCGTTCAGTCGTGTCCGACTCTTTGCGACCCCATGAATTGCAGCACGCCAGGCCTCCCTGTCCATCACCATCTCCTGGAGTTCACTCAGACTCACATCCATCGAGTCAGTGATGCCATCAACCATCTCATCCTCTGTCATCCCCTTCTCCTCCTGCCCCCAATCCCTCCCAGCATCAGAGTCTTTTCCAATGAGTCAACTCTTCGCATGAGGTGGCCAAAGTACTGGAGTTTCAGCCTCAGCATCAGTCCTTCCAAAGAACACCCAGGATTGATCTCCTTTAGAATGGACTGGTTGGGTCTCCTTGCATATGGTTGTTTTAAAACAGAAATAGCAGATACTGAGCTAGGGACAAGTCCATACCAATTTTGTATTTGAAGTTGTGGAGAATTATCTTGTTTATCTTTTTCCAGACCCTGAAAATTTTCTTATACTGAAAAACTGGTAAAAGCCTACTGTGTTTTAGTAATGTAAACCAGTGAATGTTAATCCTTTCGAACAATTAGTTGTGTTGGTAAAAACTTAGTTTAGCATTTTCAAACTCTGGTATATTGAAAACAGTCATTTGTTTATAATCACATGTAATTAGGGGTTTTTGGGTTTTTTTTTTGGTAATTAGGTTTTAATGCCTAAAAGAATAGGGGTGAAACCTGTCTCTAATCAATATTGAATTTTAAAAGGCTACAGAGCATACAATCAGTCTTTAAACTGTATAGTACTTTTTATGACTTTGATAAAAATGCAAAGTCAAGTGGGCCTTAGGGAAGCATCACTATGAACAAAACTAGTAGAAGTGATGGAATTCTAGTTGAGCTATTTCAGATCCTAAAAATGATGCTATTAAAGTGCTGCACTCAATATGCCAGCAAATTTGGAAAACTCAGCGGTGGCCACAGTACTGGAAAAGGTCAGTTTTCATTCTAATCCCAAAGAAAGGCAATGCCAAAGAATGTTCAAACTACTGCACCATTGCACTCATCTCACATGCTAGCAAAATTCTCCAAGCTAGGCTTCAACGGTACATGAACCATGAACTTCCAGATGGTCAAGCTGTATTTAGAAAAGGCAGAGGAACCAGAGATCAAATTGTCAACATCTGCTGGATCATTGAGAAAGCAACAGAGTTCCAGAAAAACAGCTACTTCTGCTTTATTGACTATGCCAAAACCTTTGACTGTGTGGATCACAACCAGTGGGAAATTCTTCATGAGATGGGAATACCAGAACACCTTACCTGCCTCCTGAGAAATCTGTATGCACATCAAGAAGCAACAGTTAGAACTGGATATGGAACAACAGACTTGCTTCCAAATTGGAAAAGTCGTACATCAAAGCTGTGTATTGTCACCCTGCTTATTTAACTTATATGCAGAGTACATCATGCAAAATGCCAGGCTGAATGAAGCATTCAGTTGGAATCAAGCTGGAGTCAAGATTGCTGGGAGAAATATCAATAAACCTCAGACATGCAGATGACACCACCCTTATGGCATGCTGTGTATTGTCACCCTGCTTATTTAACTTATATGCAGAGTACATCATGCAAAATGCCAGGCTGAATGAAGCATTCAGTTGGAATCAAGCTGGAGTCAAGATTGCTGGGAGAAATATCAATAAACCTCAGACATGCAGATGACACCACCCTTATGGCAGAAAGCGAAGAAGAACTAAAGAGCCTCTTGTTGAAGGTGAAAGAGGAGAGTGACAAATTTGGCTTAAAACTCAACATTGAAAAAACTAAGAGCCTGGCAGTCCCATCACTTCATGGCATATAGATGGGGAAACTGTGGAACCAGTGACAGACTTTATTTTGGGGAGCTCCAGAATCACTGCAGATGGTGATTGCAGCCATGAATTTAAAAGGTGCTTGCTCCTTGGAAGAAAAGCTATGACCAACCTATGCAGCATATTAAAAAGCAGAGACATTACCGACAAAGGTCCGTCTAGTCAAAGCTATGGTTTTTCCAGTAGTTATGTATGGATGTGAGAGTTGGAGTATAAAGAAAGCTGAGCGCTGAAGAATTGATGCTTTTGAACTGTGGTGTTGGAGAATAAACTGTGGAACCAGTGACAGACTTTATTTTGGGGAGCTCCAGAATCACTGCAGATGGTGATTGCAGCCATGAATTTAAAAGGTGCTTGCTCCTTGGAAGAAAAGCTATGACCAACCTATGCAGCATATTAAAAAGCAGAGACATTACCGACAAAGGTCCGTCTAGTCAAAGCTATGGTTTTTCCAGTAGTTATGTATGGATGTGAGAGTTGGAGTATAAAGAAAGCTGAGCGCTGAAGAATTGATGCTTTTGAACTGTGGTGTTGGAGAAGACTCTTGAGAGTCCCTTGGACTGCAAGGAGATCCAACCCGTTAATCCTAAAGGAAATCAGTCCTGAATGTTCATTGGAAGGACTGATGTTGAAGCTGAAACTCCAATACTTTGGCCACCTGATGTGAAGAACTGACTCATTAGAAGACCCTGATTCCGGGCAAGATTGAAGGCAGGAGGAGAAGGGGACGACAGAGGATGAGATGGTTGGATGGCATCACCGATTCGATGGACATGAGTCTGAGCAAGCTCCAGGAGTTGGTGATGGACAGGGAAGCCTAGCATGCTCTAGTCCATGGGGTCGTAGAGAATTGGACACAACTGAGGGACTGAACTGACTTTTTCTGACTTTAATAAAATGGAAATCTTTTAAAATATCTATTGGTAGGTAATACTATTTAAGCTTAAGAACAGATGATTTGTGCCAAGTTGTCAAGTGTATTTTTTCTCCTTGTTAAAAAAGGGATGAATGAAAAGTTCTCTACTTTATGAAAATAGGAAGAAAGGGTCATAAGTGGTGGGGGTTGACAGTGATGAAAGTGATGTCTTCTCTGGCTTCGCTTACTCTTTTATTTCACAGTCTTTAGTACACATTTATATTGTTTGGGTTTGTAGTAAATTATTATTGATTTTACATTTTGTATTATCTGTTGGGCTTCCCTGGTGGCTCAGAGGTTAAAGCGTCTGCCTCTAATGCGAGAGACCCGGGTTCGATCCCTGGGTCGGGAAGATCCCCTGGAGAAGGAAATGGCAATCCACTCCAGTATTCTTGCCTGGAGAATCCCACGGACGGAGAAGCCTAGTAGGTTACAGTCCACGGGGTCGCAAAGAGTCGGACACGACTGAGCGACTGAACTGAACTGAACTGAACTGAACTGTGCTGAAAAGGATTTAAGGCAGCTAAATGTAAAGCAGGGTTTCTCAGCCTTGGTACTATACTCTTTTAAGCCGTATAATTCTTAATTGAGAGAGGCTGTCCTGTGCATTGTAGGATGTTTTAGTAGCATCCCTGGGCTTTACTCACTAGGTGTGAATAATGAAAAACATTTCCAGACATTGCCATATGCACACTGCGGGGCAGAATCCCCCTGGTTAAGAACCACTGATCTAAATCAGTCTAATCTGATCATATGTCAGAGGGAGACCTTTTATAATCTAAAACAGAGCCAACTTTTCCCCACTTAATAGAGGGGACTTACAGAAGCAGAGATAATAGAAATTTACAGCTTATCCTCTGAATTTATTTTTATTTCTAATTGAGCCATACACAGAATCTTTCCTTGTCATTACAGAGAATGTTGTTAAGTTCTCTGAACTGTCTCATGTTTTCCTTTTTTCCTATTTACTCTGTTAGTTTTAGTGAAAAGTGAAAAATGGCCAAGATATAGCAAATTAGAGCAAGAAGATCCATAAGTGAGATGATAACTCTTGCACAATCGAGCATTGAGAATAGTTACTCAAGAAGGCAGCAACATTGCCGGTTACTCAGGACACTGAAATGTCTACCTTCTTTTGGACTAAAATGGTAGTCATTGATAATATCGAACAAATTGTGATCGCAAAATCAGTAAATATATTTATTAATAAAACTGGGATGCTCAGAAGTACATGAAAAAGTTAGTGTGAAACAGTGTTAGGATGTTAACCGTTAGGTACATCATTAGAAATGTCCACTTGGCATTTCAGCTACCTAAATTTTCATTGAAACAAAAATAATTAAGATAATATTTTATGATTTATGTGTCCCTCTTTTCTGTTTGTGTAGTTGACCAAATGTTTTGGGAAGTTATGCAGTTGAGAAAAGAGATGTCATTGGCAAAGCTGGGCTATTTCAAAGAGGAACTCTGATGTTCTGCCTGGGACCATCCATGAGCCTCCCTGAAGACTTGGAAAATTCCTGAATATTTTTACGGTTACTTGATATTTATTTCCAAGGAGTGGGTCCAAGACTTTTTCCCTCTTTTGCAGATTATACTAAGAAGTACTGTGATTTCTTTTTAAACTGACCTATGCTGTGTTTGCTTATTCTTTAGTTGAACACACTATAAAGAATTACAGGTGTACTAGTGATTGTAATTTATAGTTGCAAAAAATAGCTAAATAAATAAACGTTAAATTGAGTGTGTTTTTGCTTTCTCTTCTAGCTCTGACATGGTGCATAGGGTCAGTTGAATTTGAACTGTAATTTTCAAATTGTGCAGCAGCCTATGAAGGACAAGGAAGAAGGCTAAGTGAACAGGATCACCTTCCTCCCCCAACGCCCACTAGAATGACTCTATTTTTGTCTGTTTTATATATTAGGATTAAAAGAAAAGACTTTATTTAAAGAAAGACTTCTTCTGAAAAGAAAGTTACCTGTTTTAATCATTCGGTTCTAATTTAAAGAATCCCATTGTTGTGGTGATTAATTTAAATATATCAGGTAGAAGACAGTCACATTTTATCCTAGAGATGCATTCTTTTGGCATCTTGATGTAATGTATCTATACTTTATATTCGTTGAGCACTGAGTAATCATTGAAAGGACATAAAGATAAATTAATATGATGTGTCCTCCAAGGAGTTGTAAGGGATGTGGATTGAAAGAGTGATACGTGCAAAGGATCAACTGATCATAGAACTTCTTGATTTATAAATTTCAAATTATAAAACAGAAATTGTATGGAGAAACTAAGAGTAAATAGTTTCATGATGCATGCATGCATGCTAAGTCTCTTTAGTCGTGTCTGACTCCATGGACCATAGTCTACCAGGCTCTTCTGTCCATGGAGTTCTCCCGGCAAGAATACTGGAATTTCCTTGCCCCCCTCCAGGGGGTGTTCCTGACCCAAGGATCAAACATGCATCTCTTACATCTCCTGCATATAGTAAGTACAGAAAAGCAAAAAGAAACAAGAAACTACTTTAGTGTCTCCATCTAGTGAAAGCCACTCCATATTTTTGAAGAATAGATTTTCAGATATTTTCTACATATATACATTTCTGAAACAAAAAGTAGACTTTTTTTTTTACTTAAATATTCTACAAAGCTTAATCACTGTAAGGTTTTGATTTTAGGATGTTAGCATAGTTTAATTAATTGTGTTTGGAGATTACTATTCCCAGCTCAAGAATATGAAATTGAAAATGAAATTTGAAACTAGAATTTCATGTCTTGATAGTTACTCTAATGTGAGGACATAATAAACATGCTCTCAGACTTTCAAAGCTTCAGAAGATTTTTCCACCCAAAGATGCAAATTAAAAACACTTTTGAAGAAAATACTAAAAAGATAAACAAATCCAGGAGATGCTTGAGATTTGAGAGGAAAAGTGATAGCTTATTGATAACTTAAAAAGAATTAAAAAATAAAGGTAAATAAAAATATTAAATTTCAAGTATATTCGTAACAATTTAGAACTGAAATTCTTCACAGTATCAACACAGTCGAAATGGGAGGAGACCAAAGAGTATGGGAATATATTAAAGCTCTCATCTTGTTAGATGAAAGATGGAGTTATCAGTTAAAAGTGATTGGTGGCTTAGTGGTAAGGAACCCAACTGCCAGTGCAGGAGATGTGAGAGACAAGGGTTCGATCCCTAGGTCAGGAAGATCCTCTGGAGAAGGAATGGCAACCCATTCCAGATCCTTGCCTGGGAAATCCCATGGACAGAGGAACCTGATGGGCTTCAGTCCATGAGGCGTCAAAGAGTCAGACAGCTGAGCACAGCACAATAACACGTGCTGCCACTCAAGAATGTGGGCTTAGGGTTCCCTCCTTATGCTTCCTCCTTGAACCTGCCTCCCACCTCCCCCCATCTCACCCATCTAGGTTGTCACAGAGCAACAGGGTGAGCTTCCTGTGTTACACAGCAACTTCCCACCAGCTATCTATTTTACATATGGTAATGCATATATTTCAATACTCTCTCTCAATTAGTCCCACCTCCGCTGTGTACATAAGTCTGTTCTCTATGTCTGTGTCCCTATTTCTGCCCCTGCAAAGAGGTTCATCAGTACCATTTTTCTAGATTCCATATATATACGTTAATATACAATATTTCGGAGAAGGCAATGGCACCCCACTCCAGTACTCTTGCCTGGAAAATCCCATGGACGGAGGAGCCTGGTGGGCTGCAGTCCATGGGGTCACTGAGAGTTGGACACAACTCAGTGACTTCACTTTCACTTTCACTTTCATGCATGGGAGGAGAAGGAAATGGCAACCCACTCCAGTGTTCTTGCCTGGAGAATCCCAGGGACGGGGGAGCCTGGTGAGCTGCCGTCTGTGGGATCACACAGAGTCGGACACAACTGAAGTGACTTAGCAGCAGCAGCATACAATATTTGTTTTTCTCTTTCTGACTTACTTCACTCTGTATAACAGGCTCTGGGGTCATTCACCAAGGACAGTCTTAAGAGAGACAAGTTTCCCATCACTACATGCCCAGATTTAACCACAGCAGCTCAACTCTGATCATTTATCTACTGGTGTTCTTAGGAAATGTTAATACCAAACAAATCCAAGGGACAGCTACATTAGATTGCTACTCAAGATAATGAATCTCCATCAGATGTGTGCAAGATGGGATGCCTAGTAGAATTGGAAAATCTTAGACCATTGGAGAAGTGAAGCTCAGAATTGAGGCAAAATATAGGTAATATTTATTATTCACTGTGTGGGAGAAATTTCCGCTTGAATTCCAGTTGCCACCAGTTGTATTGTGCTCAGCTGTCTGCTCATTCATCAATACAGATATATTTTCTAGCCCTTCCAAAATCTTTCTTCTTAATTCTTTTGAGGCTTTCCTCAAATCTTGTTATGATTTAGCCCAACCCAGACGTTGCCACCTGAAGGCTGAATTGTGCTTTCACACATGCATTATTAAGGGAGATGTGTATAAGAGACAGCACTAGTAAAAAGATAATCAAATTGGATTAAAATATATGATACTAAACAAAACATAAGGACATGGAAAAGTTAGAATAAAAGAATGGGAAAATGTAATCAGAAAAATACTAAAAGCTAGTGTGATTATACAGACAAAACATGTCATTAAGACAAAAGCATTATTATAAATAGAGGTTCTAGATAAAGCTAAAAATTTAGTGCACTGAGAAGACTTAATGAGAAAATAGAGATGATAGAAATTTAAAAATACTAAGAGCTAACTTATAATATCAGAACCTACAATGATGCAGAAAAAGGCTTCAAGGAAAAGTTTGTAGCTTTAAATCTTTACTTACATTTTTAAAATGAGCTAGGTGTCCTGTTAAAGAAACTATACGAGAATAGGATGAAAGAGATAAGAGCAGACATAGAATGCAGTAGAGGATCATCAAAGCCATTGAGTCTTTGAAAAGATGAACAAAACAAATTCCTAGCAAGTTATCCTGAAGAAAAAAAGAAAATGCCAAATAACCCATATTGGGAATGAAAAGGTGTATGTCACTACAGACACTAAAAGTGGAAATAAGTAGGTATTGGACGCTGTTATTTTAGTTGCCGAGTCATGTCTGACTCTTTGCAACCCCATGAACTGTAGCTCGCCAGGCTCCTCTGTCCATGAGATTTCCCAGGCAAGAATACCAGAGTAGGTTGCCATTTCCTTCTCTAGGAGATACTCTGACCCAGGGATCAAACCCACGTCTCCTGTGTTGCAGACAGGTTCTTTACTACTGAGCCACTGGGGAAGCCTATACTGGACATACAAGTCTAAATTCAGTGGTAAGGTCAGATCAGGAGATAAGTTTGGGTGTAGTTAGCCATGAGAGCTTTGGGGGTACTTGGAAGTCAGAGGAATAAGGCGCCAAGCCCTGAGTTACTATGACAGGGAGAGGAAAAGCCTGGAAGAAGACTGACTACAGAGGAGCTAATTGGAATAAAAGGCAGAGGAGAGGGAAGATTAGGGTGCTGATCAGTGACAGGTTCATGAGAGTATTTCTACCCAGAATTTAATTGCCCTGATTACCAATTCTGAAAAAAGATTTTTTTGATAGATAAGTAAGTTCAGAGCTAGGGAGAGGGCCTAGCCCAGTGAAGAGAACTCTGGATTGGGAGTTGCTCAGAAGACCTACATTCTGGTCCAGGCTTGGGTCCGCAAAAACTGGAAAGTTAGGCAGGTGGCCACTCCTCTCTGGCCTCCCCTGTAAAGCTGGATCAGGTGTTGTCCAAGGTTTCTCCCAGCTCTAACAGCCCACAGCCTTTAACGAAACATCTACACTGAAAGAATAAAGATTTTGTTCAGTCCTGAAAAGAACTGGCAACCACCTACTTACCCACTTCCACCACCACCACCTTGTGAATCCTGTGTGTTTTTGTTTCACGCACCCAGAGTCTAAAATGGGTCTGATTTTGTTCAGCTTTTATTTTCAAAGATTTTCTTCACTGGATTTTTCCCTACATAGATTTACCCCCCATATGATACAACATTTAAAACAGAGCTGATTCACTTTTCTGTACAGTAGAAACTAACACGATGTTGTAAAGCAACTATACTCCAATAAAAATTAAAAACCAGAGTCCAAAGCAGTATGAATTTGTGCTAGAAAATGATTTTTTATTTTCCTCATGGGATGCCATACATCTTAATAGCTGATTTTCTTGTCTTTGTTGTGTGGACAAAAACCCAGTAGTGTCTATAATTGTGTGTAGAACTGCTAGAAAGAGAATTCCTCCACACGTTTGTTCATTCATCCACACATCTCTGAGAGTCTTGTATGTATCAGAAGCTGCTGTAGGTGTTGCAGGTACAGCAATGAGCAAGACAGAGAAGGTCTCAGTTCTCATGGAGCTTTCAGTAGTAAGAAATGGACAAAAAGACAAATGTTCAAAGATTGGACACGTCCTCTATAATTAAAATGGGATAATGGCTAGAGGGAATGGATGACCACCTCATATTAGGTGGTGTGGAAAGGCCACATTTAGGACTTGGCATTTTTAGGTGGGGCTCTGAAGAGATCCAGTCTTGAGAAGGGAAGAGAGTAGGGAGAGTGTTTTAAAGCTGGTGTTAACCCCTGAGGAAGAAATGAAAAAACGGCAAGGAGAGCTAGTGTGCGGTTGGTGGTAGGAAGAGTGGTAAGAGAGAAGTGGAGGAGTGGGCCGTCAGACCATGCAGATCTTTGTAAGTCGTGGTTGGAAATTCGGAGTTTTCTGTGGCAACTCTGATCAGGCTCTAGCTGGCCCTTTTTCAACTCAGCTTTTAAATACTGGAATCCTCAGATTTTTGTGCTGGGCCCCTTTCTCCTTATCTGAATGTTCTTTAGATCATCTCATTTAGGCTCATGGTTTTAAAAACTTTATATAACCATTGCTCATAACTGCATCTCCAGCCCTGGTGTTATCCCTTTCCTTGGTCCAGACTCTTGTATCCATTTGCCTACTCAGCCACTCCACTTGGATTTCAAATGGGCATCTCAAATCTAACATGGCTGAACACTTCCCAGCTGCTTAAGCAACAATCTAGGTCTTCTTAATTTCTCCTTTTCTGTCACCACTACCTCAATCCAATCCATCAGCAAGTCTCATCAAGTCTCAGAAACATATCCTGGCAACATCCACTCCTCTCAATGTTCACTATTTCCACTCTGTCCAAGCCATCATCATCTTTCACCTGAATTCCTGCAATAATCTCTTCCTTGGTATCCTGGCTTCCACTCCTGCCCCTCTATAATTCCTGACAGCAGCCGACATGATCATTTTAAAAACAAAAATCAAAATGTCCTTTCATGGCTTCTTAGAAAAATAAGTCCAAACCCAATAGGAAATCATCAAGTTTCCACAGTGGTTATTGTTATTGTTTACAGGGAAAAAAACAATAAAAATCAGGTTGAAAACAATTCATGAATCTTTTTAAAATGGGGAAAAAAAAGAGCAAGCTTGTTAAAGAATAGAAACACTTGCCAAAGGCATAAGAGGACTGGTATGAATACAAGAACTCTGGAGCTGTGGGTCTCAGGGACAGCCTTTTAAAAAATACATTTGGGGTTTCTCTGGTGGCTTAGTGGTAAGGAACCCAACTGCCAGTGCAGGAGATGTGAGAGACAAGGGTTCGATCCCTAGGTCAGGAAGATCCTCTGGAGAAGGAATGGCAACCCATTCCAGATCCTTGCCTGGGAAATCCCATGGACAGAGGAACCTGATGGGCTTCAGTCCATGAGGCGTCAAAGAGTCAGACAGCTGAGCACAGCACAATAACACGTGCTGCCACTCAAGAATGTGGGCTTAGGGTTCCCTCCTTATGCTTCCTCCTTGAACCTGCCTCCCACCTCCCCCCATCTCACCCATCTAGGTTGTCACAGAGCAACAGGGTGAGCTTCCTGTGTTACACAGCAACTTCCCACCAGCTATCTATTTTACATATGGTAATGCATATATTTCAATACTCTCTCTCAATTAGTCCCACCTCCGCTGTGTACATAAGTCTGTTCTCTATGTCTGTGTCCCTATTTCTGCCCCTGCAAAGAGGTTCATCAGTACCATTTTTCTAGATTCCATATATATACGTTAATATACAATATTTCGGAGAAGGCAATGGCACCCCACTCCAGTACTCTTGCCTGGAAAATCCCATGGACGGAGGAGCCTGGTGGGCTGCAGTCCATGGGGTCACTGAGAGTTGGACACAACTCAGTGACTTCACTTTCACTTTCACTTTCATGCATGGGAGGAGAAGGAAATGGCAACCCACTCCAGTGTTCTTGCCTGGAGAATCCCAGGGACGGGGGAGCCTGGTGAGCTGCCGTCTGTGGGATCACACAGAGTCGGACACAACTGAAGTGACTTAGCAGCAGCAGCATACAATATTTGTTTTTCTCTTTCTGACTTACTTCACTCTGTATAACAGGCTCTGGGGTCATTCACCAAGGACAGTCTTAAGAGAGACAAGTTTCCCATCACTACATGCCCAGATTTAACCACAGCAGCTCAACTCTGATCATTTATCTACTGGTGTTCTTAGGAAATGTTAATACCAAACAAATCCAAGGGACAGCTACATTAGATTGCTACTCAAGATAATGAATCTCCATCAGATGTGTGCAAGATGGGATGCCTAGTAGAATTGGAAAATCTTAGACCATTGGAGAAGTGAAGCTCAGAATTGAGGCAAAATATAGGTAATATTTATTATTCACTGTGTGGGAGAAATTTCCGCTTGAATTCCAGTTGCCACCAGTTGTATTGTGCTCAGCTGTCTGCTCATTCATCAATACAGATATATTTTCTAGCCCTTCCAAAATCTTTCTTCTTAATTCTTTTGAGGCTTTCCTCAAATCTTGTTATGATTTAGCCCAACCCAGACGTTGCCACCTGAAGGCTGAATTGTGCTTTCACACATGCATTATTAAGGGCTTCCCTGGTGGCTCAGACAGTAAAGCGTCTGCCTGCAATGCAGGAGACCCAGGTTCGATCCCTGGGTCGGGAAGATCCTCTGGAGAAGGAAATGGCAACCCACTCGAGTACTCTTGCCTGGAAAATCTCATGGATGGAGCCTGGTAGGCTACAGTCCATGGGGTTGCAAAGAGTCGGACACGACTGAGCGACTTCACTTCCTTCCTTCACATGTGTTATTTGTCTTTGACAGTGTCTGGTTTATTGTTTTGTTTCTAAACAGATCATTTGCAACATTTACAAATGTGATTTAAAACTGCGTTTACCGCTGCTCTTTTCAAGTTGACCGTTTCAAGAACCCTAAGTGCACATTCTTGAGAGGCAGCACGTGAAGGAGGTTGAGTGCCTCCACCTGCTGGCAGCTCCACCCTGAGGGTGTGTCCTCTCTGGTTTGCTCTCTGCCCCACCACCCATAATTGTCTCCTGGACACCACGGCTAAGGGTCAGTCATCGGTTATCAATATGCTTGCATGGTTGTTTTTGCTTATTTTGACCCATTTTACTCACTTATCTGCCTGGTCCTATAATTGAGCTTAGGACTCCAAGTCTAACCTTTGTCTCTCAGCTTGTGAAATGAAACCTGATTTGTTTCCTATCACTTGTTACTCTCTGCTGACTATGTCAAGTCTCTGGGTGAACTGTTGCATAGAATCCTGAATCATCATTTGGTAAAGGATGCAGTGTGCTGACTTAATTTCCAATGGCCTTCAGAAAACTTGGCTGGGAGCTTGCTTTGGAGTCTAGATTTAGCCATAGGCTACATGTTTTAGGTGGTTCCCTGGTGGCTGAGATGGTAAAGAATCCACCTGCAATGTGGGAGACTGGGTTCATTCCCAGGGTTGGGAAGATCCCCTGGAGGAGGGCATGCAACCCACTCCAGTATACTTGCCTGGAGAATCCCCATGGACAAAGGAGCCTGGCCTGTTACAGTCCATGGAGTTGCAAAGAGTCAGACACAACTGAGTGAACTAATTATAGCACATAGCACAGTGGTAAAGAACCCGCCTGCCAATGCAGGAGACGTAAGAAACAAGGGTTTGTTCCCTGGGTTGGGAAGATCCCCTGGAGAAGGGAATGGCAACCCACTTCAGTACTCTTGCCTGGAGAATTCCACAGACCGAGGAGCCTGGCAGGCTATAGTCCATGGGATTAGCAACTTAGCATGCACGCACACATTTTAGACATTTTAATTCTTACTGCGCCTAAAGGTAAAGAAATCCTTTTGAGAAACCACATCTGATTTCCCCTTACTCCCCACATCCAATCAACAGCCACCTCTTCTTGGTTCTCTAGCATCTTAGGCTTTGTTACTGCCTATCTGGATTCTGCAGTAGCATCTCAGCTGCTATAAGTTTAGTTACTGCCCCAATCAGCACACTCTAACACAGCTTCTTTCTAAATTAGATTTAACTATATCATGTACCACACGCTCTCCAAATATAAAACATCAGTAGATATACTTAGAATGAATATGCATAGAATCAAATTCAGATTTAGCCAAACATTCAAAATCTACCCAAACCCTTCTTCAGCCTACTTTCCTTTTTTTTTTTTTCTTTTCTCACTCTACCACGCATCCACTGTGACTCCAGTCTCAGTTCATGGGCTTTCTCCCTTCCAAGTCACTGCTCAAGTGTTTAAAGACATATCCATTGTTTAAGTCTCTTCAAATCCTAGCTCTTTATGACAGTTTTACAAGTCCCTTCAGATGAAATTTATCTGTCCTGCCTCTGTTCTCTTGGGATGTTTTCCACTGCTCTTATCAGACTCTGCCTTGAATTACAGTTCCTTGTATTTTTCTCATGCCCTGCATTTGAGCCTAGGGAGGCAGGGACCACAATTTACACATCTTTTTATTTTCTGCACCTAACAGAGAGTTTAGCACAAGTTTTCTATTTGTTTCAAATAGAAAATCTATTTCTTGAAGAACTTAATGACTTGTTCTTAAAGATATGTCCTTAAGATATCCTTAAAGATATAAGATTCTAGGCCTCATTTTCTTTCTCCAGGATAAAATTAATTCTTTTGTTTTAACAGTTTATATGTGTGAAGTTTTAAAATACTTGTTAAGAATCATAGTCATCACCCATACCAATTCTTACAAAAATGAAATAATATGACAAATTCAAAATGTGGGACATTCTATGAGACAATACACTAGGACTGTTAAATAAGTGTCAGTCTTATAAAAACCAACCAATCAAAATGACAAGGAGAGTGTTCTATATTTTAAGAAACGCATAACCAAAGGTAATGTATAACCTTCCTTGGATCCTCGATAAGACAAAAAATCATAAAAGATAGTTTTGGCACAATCATGGGAATTATATACAAAATATTAGTATTAAATTAATATGACATTTCTTGGGTACAATAATAATAGTAACAATAATATCATGATTTATGTGGGATATTTAATAAATATCCTTATTTGTTAGGAGACATATACAAAGTTATTTCTGAATGAAATAATGATGTCAGCAAGTTATTTTCAAATGGCTCAGCCAAACAAAGTATATGTGTATATATATGTGTGTGTATATATTTATATATATATATATATATACACACAAGAGAGAGAGAGAGATAGCAAGATATATATATATATATAGCAAGATAGAGAAAGCAAAAGTGGGAAAATTTTTGTTGTTGTTTGGCCACTCAGTCATGTCTGACTCTTTGCAACCCCATGGACTGCAACACTCCAGCTTCCCTGTCCTTCGCTATTTCCTTGAGTTTGCTCAAACTCATGTCCATTGAAACGGTGATACCATCCAATCAGCTCATCCTCTGTCATCCCCTTCCCCTCCTGCCTTGAATCCTGCCCAGCATCAGGGTCTTTTCCAATGAATTGGCTCTTTGCATCAGGTGGCCAAAGTATTGGAGCTTCAGCTTCAGTATCAGTCCTTCCAATGTGTCTTCAGGACAGATTTCCTTTCGGATTGACTGGTTTGAACTCCATGCTGTCGAAAGGACTGTCAAGAGTCTTCTTCAACACCACAGTTCAAAGGCATTATTTCTTTGGCGCTCAGCTTTCTTTATGGTCCAACTCTCACATTGATACATGACTACTGGAAAAATCATAGCTTTGACTAGACGGACCTTTGTTGGCAAAGTGATGTCTCTACTTTTTAATATGTGTCTAAGTTTGTCATAGCTTTTCTTCCAAGGAGCAAATGTCTTTTAATTTCATGGCTGCAGTCACAATCTGCAGTGATTTTGGAGCCCAAGAAAATAAAGTTTGTCACTGTTTCCATTGTTTTCCCATATATTTGCCATGAAGTGATGGGATTGGATGCCATGATCTTCGTTTTTTGAATGCTGAGTTTTAAGCCATCTTTTTCACTCTCCTCTTTCACCTTCATCAAGACGCTCTTTAGTTCCTCTTTGCTTTTTGCCATAAGGGAGGTGTCATCTGCATAACTGAGGTTATTGATATTTCTCCCAGCAATCTTGATTACAGCTTGTGCTTCATCCAGCCTGGCATTTCACATGATGTATCCTGCATATAAGTTAAATAACCAGGATGACAATATACAGCCTTCAGTTCAGTTCAGTCGCTTAGTCATGTTCGACTCTTTGCCACCCTATGGACTGCAGCATGCGAGGCCTCCCTGTCCATCATCAACTCCTAGAGTTTACTCAAACACATGTTCATTGAGTCAGTGATGCCATCCAACCATCTCATCCTCTGGCATCTCCTTCTCCTACCGCCTTCAATCTTTCCCAACATCAGGGTCTTTTTGATGAGTCAGTTCTTTGCATCAAGTGGCCAAAATACTGGAGTTTCAGCTTCAGTATCAGTCCTTCCAGTGAATATTCGGGATTGATTTCCTTTAGGATGGACTGGTTGGATCACCTTGCAGTCAAAGGGACTGTCAAGAGTCTTCTCCAACACTACAGTTCAAGAGTGTCAATTATTTGGCACTCAGCTTTCTTTATAGTCCAACTCTCACATCCATACATGACTACTGGGAAAACCATAGCTTTGACTGGATGGACCTTTGCTGGCAAAGTAATGTCTGTGCTTTTATTTTGCTGTCTAGGTTGGTCATAACTTTTCTTCCACTCCATCTGCAGTGATTTTGGAGCCCCCCAAAATACAGTCTGTCACTGTTTCCCAGTCTATTTGCCATGAAGTGATGGGACCCAATGCTATGATTTTAGTTTTCTGAATGTTGAACTTTAAGCCAACTTTTTCACTCTCCTCTTTCACTTTCATCAAGAGGCTCTTTAGTTCTTCGCTTTCTGCCATAAGTGTGGTGTCATCTGCATATCTGTGGTGATATTTCTCCTGGCAATCTTGATTCCAGCTTGTGCTTCACCCAGCCTGGCATTTTGCATGATGTACTCTGCATATAAATTAAATACACAGGGTGACAATATACAGCCTTGACATACTCCTTTCCCTATTTGGAAGCAGTCTATGGTCCAATGTCCAGTTCTAACTGTTGCTTCCTGACCTGCATATAAATTTCTCAATAGGCAGGTCAGGTGGTCTGGTTTTCCTATCTCTTTCAGAATTTTCCACAGTTTGTGGTGATCCACACAGTCAGAGGCTTTGGCATAGTCAAGAAAGCAGAAATAGATGTTTTTCTGGAACTCTCTTGCTTTTTCCATGATCCAGGAGATGTTGGCAATTTGATCTCTGGTTCTTCTGCCTTTTCTAAAACCAGCTTGAACATCTGGAAGTTCACGGTTCACGTATTGCTGAAGCCTGGCTTGGAGAATTTTGAGCATTACTTTACTAGTGCGTGAGAAGAGTGCCATTGTGCGGTAGTTAGAGCATTCTTTTGCATTGCCTTTCTTTGGGACTGGAATGAAAACTGACCTTTTCCAGTCCTATGGCCACTGCTGAGTTGTCCAAATTTGCAGGCATATTGAGTGCAACACTTTCACAGCATCATCTTTCAGGATTTGAAATAGTTCAACTGGAATTCCATCACCTCCACTAGCTTTGTTTGTAGTGATGTTTCCTAAGGCCTGCTTGACTTCACATTCCAGGATGTCTGGCTCTAAGTGAGTGATCATACCATCGTGATTATCTGGGTCATGAAGATCTTTTTTGTGTAGTTCTTCTGTGTATTCTTCCTTCCTCTTCTTAATATCTTCTGCTTCTGTTAAATCCATACTATTTCTGTCCTTTATTGTGCCCATCTTTGCATGAAATTTTCCCTTGGTATCTCTAATTTTCTTGAAGAGATCTCTAGTCTTTCCCATTCTATTGTTTTCTTCTATTTCTTTGCACTGATCACTGAGGATGGCTTTCTTATTTCTCCTTGCTATTCTTTGGAACTCTGCATTCAAATGGGTATATCTTTCCTTTTCTCCTTTGCTTTTCACTTCTCTTCTTTTCACAGCTATTTGTAAGGCCTCCTCAGAGAGCCNATCACTGAGGAATGCTTTCTTATCTCTCCTTGCTATTCTTTGGAACTCTGCATTCAGATGCTTATATCTTTCCTTTTCTCCTTTGCTTTTCACTTCTCTTCTTTTCACAGCTATTTGTAAGGCCTCCTCAGAGAGCCATTTTTCTTTTTTTGCATTTCTTTTCCATGGGGATAGTCTTGATCCCTGTCTCCTGTACAGTGTCATGAACCTCTGTCCATAGTTTATCAGGCAGTCTGTCTATCAGATCTAATCCCTTGAATCTATTTCTCATTTCCACTGTATAATCATAAGGGATTTGATTTAGGTCATACCTGAATGGTCTGGTGGTTTTCCCCACTTTCTTCAATTTACGTCTGAATTTGGCAATAAGGAGTTCATGTTCTGAGCCATAGTCCGCTCCCAGTGTTATTTTTGCTGACTGTATAGAGCTCCTTCATTGCTGGCTGCAAAGAATATAATCAATCTGATTTTGCTATTTAGCATCTGGTGATGTCCATGTGTAGAGTCTTCTCTTGTGTTGCTGGAAGAGGGTGTTTACTATGACCAGTGGGTTCTCTTGGCAAAACTCTATGAGCTTTTGCCCTGCTTCATTCTGTACTCCAAGGCTAAATTTGCCTGTTACTCCAGGTGTTTCTTAACTTCCTACTTTTGAATTCTAGTCCCCTATAATGAAAAGGATATCTTTTTTGGGTGTTACTTCTAGAAGGTCTTGTAGGTCTTCATATAACAGTTCAGCTTCAGCTTCTTCAGTGTTACTGGTCAGGGCATAGACTTGGATTACCATGATATTGAATGGTTTGCTTTGGAAACGAACAGAGATCATTCTGTCGTTTTTGAGATTGCATCTAAGTACTGCATTTCAGACCCTTTTGTTGACTATGATGGCTACTCCATTTCTTCTAAGGGATTCTTGGCCACAGTAGTAGATAAAATGGTCATCTGAGTTAAATTCACCCAGTCCAGTCCATTTTAGTTTGCTGATTCCTAGAATATCGACATTCACTCTTGCCATCTCTTGTTTGACCACTTCCAATTTGCCTTGATTCATGGACCTGACATTCCAGGTTTCTATGCAATATTGCTCTTTACAGCATCAGCCCTTGCTTCTATCACCAGTCACATCCACAGCTGGGTATTGTTTTTGCTTTGGCTCCATCTCTTCATTCTTTTTGGAGTTATTTCTCCACTGATCTCCAGTAGCATATTGGGCACCTGCTGAACTGGGGAGTTCATCTTTCAGTGTCCTATCTTTTTGCCTTTTCATACTGTTCATGGGATTTTCAAGGCAAGAATACTGAAGTGGTTTGCCCTTCCCTTCTCCAGTGAACCACATTTTGTCAGAACTCTCCACTATGACCCATTCATCTTGGGTGGCCCTACATGGCATGGCTCATAGTTTCATTGAGTTAGACAAGGCTGTGGTCCATGTGATCAGATTGGTTAGTTTTTATATACAGCCTTAAAGTACCCCTTTTCCAATTCGGAACCAGTCCGTTTTTCAATGTCTGGTTCTAACTGTTGCTTCTTGACCTGCATACAGATTTCTCAGGAGGCAGGTGAGGTGGTCTGGCATTCCCATTTCTTTAAGAATTTTCCAGCTTCTTGTGATCCACACAGTGAAAGGTTTTAGTGTAATTAATGAAGCAGAAATAGCTGTTTTCTGAATTCCCTTGATTTTTTTTCTATGATCCAACAGATGTTGGCAGTTTGATCTCTGGTTCCTCTGCCTTTTCTAAATCCAGCTTGTAATCGGGAAGTTCTTGGTTCACATACTGTTGAAGTCTAGCTTGAAGGATTTTGAGCATTATCTTGCTAGCATGTGAAATGAGTGCAAATTGTGCAGTAGTTTGAACATTCTTTGCCATTGCCCTTCTTTGGGATTAGAATGAAAACGGGACTTTTTCCGGTCCTGTGGCCATTGGTGTGTTTTTCAAATTTGTTGACATATTGAGTACAACACTTTAACAGCATCATCTTTTAGGATTTGAAATAGCTCAGCTGGAATTCTATCACCTCCACTAGCTTTGTTCATAATAATGCTTCCTAAGGCCCACTTGATTTCACACTTTAGGATGTCTGGCTTTAGGTGAGTGATCACACCATTGTGGTTATCCAGGTCATTAAGACTTTTTTTTCTGTACTTCTGTGTATTCCTGTCTCTTCTTATTAATATCTTCTGCTTCTCTTAGGTACATATCATCTCTGTCCTTTTACCCATCTTTGCATGAAATGTTCCCTTGGTATCTCTAATTTTCTTGAATTGATCTCTAGTTTTTCCCATTCTATTGTTTTCCTGTTTCTTTGCATTGTTCACTTAAGAGGCCTTTCTTAAGTGAACAATAAGGTAAAATATTAGTAATTACTAAATCTAGCTGAAGAATATAGGGTACTTCATTGTACTATTCTTTCAGTTTTTCTATAGGTTAGAAACTTTCAAAATAAATTTAGGGAAAAAGGAAGAAGCTGAAAGGCCTGGTTTAATTTCCTAACTATATTCTTTTTTATCTAATAATAGATAAGTTAATAGCTAAGCAATGAAAACAAAACAGTTATTTGGGTATAACTTTATATTGAGGAATAAAACCAGCTAACAGTCAGTCATGTACTTAGTTGTAAGAGTTACAAAATCAGAAATAGAGTTATATTGCTCATTAGAGAGACTTCTCATATTTTATGGCTTATACTTTCTAAGGAAATAAGCTGGAGGAAATGGACGAGGTGTATACTAAGGAATTTAAGTTTGCACTATGGGTAGATATGGAAATATTTAACAAATCCTAACTTTTCTTTTTCACAAGTCTTCCTGTCTATGAAAGTAATTATATTGATTTGTCCCCTTTCTCTAGGTAAAAAGAAAAAATCCACTGTATCTTTGCTTAGTTGTAGCTAAATTGATCTGGTTGATAGAGGCAGAGATATAAATATATTGGTGTAAAAGGACACGTAGGAGATAAGACTATGTATTTATTGCCCATTTATGTAATTACATGTGTCACCAAGGACAAAGGTCTTTAAAACAAAGACAAAAGGCAGAGTAGAAGCAGTTCCCTATAGTAAGATAGATGGACTTGCTACCACTTCCCTCTTCATGAATTTTCCTTCTACGTGCTTTCATATCCTTCTGGCTTTATAATCACATTTGAAAACTTGACCATCTTTTTGGGCACAGTTCAATGGCTGAAGAGATGCTTCACTCCAATAAAAAGAAAATGAAAAATTTTCAAGAGCATTCATAGGCTTCAAGCCAAGAGGAGAGCACTTCGTTCCTGAGACCTGGTAGTTGTTCCATGAGGAAGTAACAACCGAGACCACAGGACCATGGATGTGGTAGATGAAAACGAGGCTCTCCAACAGTTCTTTGAAGGTAAGAGGCCTGTTTTCAACACCTGGGAGATGACATTGCTTGCAATCACTGTTTCACCTTTTTGGAGTTAACTTGAACTTGGCTTTCAAAGAAATAAAATTGTACTAACTGTTCTAAAGTCAGAAGTTCAGGTTTGTTTGTTGTGTTTGTAGCAAAAAATCAGTGGTGTAGATAGTGATTTTTGAAAATTCAGGATTTCCCTCTTATAGCTTGGTTATTAAAAGAATCAAGATGTCAGCATTCCTGTTACTAGAATTTGTCCCTGTCCTATGCTAGATTTTTTTTTCCAATCCCTGTGTTTCATAAAGCTAGAAAGATACTTACTACTTACTTCTAAATAAGATACTGCTTTTCTTACTTCTAAAATTATTGAATATAGCACAACAAAAATGTCAAAGTTTACTAAAGACAATTTTTCTCTTGATATAATTAAATACAAAACAGCCTAACAGCAAAGAAGCACCTCTTTCCCCATTCCCATCTGTGTTTTTCACAACACTTAAAAAATATGTAACTATTGAATGATGGTTTGTTTTTGAGGGTAAGTATCTTTTTCCCCAAGGGGAGGCTTACTATACGACATGGTTTCACAGATTTTCTTTTTTCTAAAAACCTGAAATGGCGGTAGCACTTCTCATATTTAGTTAGGTTGATATTCTCATGATGGGTTCACTGAAAATGTCAGCAAGGCCTTGCCTTCTTGTGACATCTTTTAGGGAGCCCCTGGGAGGCTGCACACTAGTGCAGGTAGATTTCCTTATCAGTTAGCCATGCTCAGACTTCCATGGAACAGGAAATGTGGCCAAAGCTTTTGCACATTTGCAGGTATTTCCCAGGAGAGAGTATGAGAATAATTGAGGGTAGACCTGCTCACTCACAGAATCCCAAGGGCAGTTAGCAGCATATTGAGAAAGTGCTTTTGGCATTTCTTGTGATTAGTAAAGTGCCTGACAAATACTAGACGTTTAAAGGTTGAATGACCATATTGTGTCAAACACTAAAGAGTGTTTCTACCAAAGAAACCGTGAGATTCTAGGTCACTATCAGAAGGTATTAGCACAGTACAGTAGGTCCAATGGCTTGGATTTTGCCAGACAGGGCTAGAAAAATAGAGGACCTAGAGAAGTATTGTGTTATTCTAGATCTATAATCTATCTCTTATATTCTATATTCTCTTATATTCTCTGACAGTGTCCAAGTCAACGTGTCCACTTGGGTCACACAGTAGGTACAATAATGTGGCTCAATTGTCGCCTGATTTTATATCCTATGTAACTTTCATTTGAATAGAGCAGCAAGCTCTGAGCTACAGTTATATCTGCTTTATTTTAGAGAAACCATTCATTTTATAAGAGCACAAAACCTACCTAGTTTCATTCCAGAGCTGGAGAAGGCCTGAAAAGTTCATCTGGTCTACCTTCCGTTTTTTGGTAATGCTGTCATACCTATAGGGTCACTATGTTGTCCTTGTTCATGCTATTTTCTGAAGTCTTTGGGGATATAGTTTCCACAAATCCTCTCTATAGCTGGTTACAAAAATCTGATTATTATTATTGTATCTTTCTTAGCCCGAACTAAACTTGGGCTCCTTTTGGAGACTTTTTAACTGGGGAGGAGTAATTTCTCCATGGAAAGAGAATAAAATGGTCAGTGTTTTCTTACATTATCTTTGAGTGAGTAGATTGAAAAGATGGTGAACTTTGAAATAAAAAATAGAAGTAGTAATTTAAGTGATTCCCCTCCCCTTGAAAATCACAGGGCTGGTTGTCAATTTTTTTATTACCTATTCAGCAACTATCTATCACTGACTGTGTGCCAAGTCCAACAATCACCTCTTTGAAAGCCTGTAGGGCTTTGAAGAATTTCCCTTAGATTATGATTTCCTTTCTCAAATAATCCTTAGAATAAGGAGAGCAAAATTGGATATGCTATTCTCATGAGGAGGGCCAGTTATATGTTGTTCTCCTGTTTATATATCACCTTCCAATTAAGTGCAGTCTCATATAAAAAAACCAAGGTCTGAAAAACAAGAAAAGTTTTCTTAATTTGTTACCCACCTGAAAGCTAATTTTCCTATCCTCAAACTCTTCATTCTAATAAACTGAAACCTAAATAATATATTTTTCCTTATGAACACTTTTGTATTAAAAAGTATCTGGACTGACAATATCATTGTGAATTAAATGACCTTGAACGTCAGAGTTCATGCTGATTATGCTAAATCTTTACCGTGTGTCTCAGGAAAATGACAAGAACAAAGAGTGATTCTAGGCAACTGGCAAGCCTCATTTTATTGCCTGCCAGTGATGCAATAAGTAGGCCCATCAACTAAAGCAGAAGAGGTGGATCACATTCTCCAGGGATCTCAATATCCACTGGAAGCTCAGATATTATGTGAAATATTTGTTTTTTTAATAAAGCTGATATCACTGCAAGAGAAAAGTTGTCAGAGGAGAGGCACATTTTTTATGTATAACAACCAAAAATTGATTATAACTTAAATTAGTGGTGAATTAGTTAAACATATTATAGTTCTTTTATATAATGGAATATTTTGTAGTTAGTAAAAATGATAATGATAAGGAAAATGTTAATGATACAAAGCAGAAACATGGGTTAAAAATTGGTATATTATAATTATATATATATATATTTCTAGGACAGAGTTTATTTAAATTGACCTGAAAAGAGTTACTATATATACACATATGCATGCACATATACTATATATACATACATGCACATATACATGGTAACAACTGGATGATTACACTACAAGTATTAGCAGTTGTTATCTCTTAGCAGTAGGAATATTGAGATTTTTAGTTTCTTCTTTATTATCTCAGTGCTTCAAACTCGGAATGTACTATGTCACAGGTTATCTTAAATAAAGGGCATTGGATTTAATTCTGCAAAACTCTTCTGTTAGAGTTTCTGTTTTGCATAAAGAAAAATTGTAAAAGACATCGACATGGATGAAAAAAGATTACTAGGCATCTTCCACAGAAAACTATGCCTGCATCATGTCCTCTGGGCTATCAAATTCTATGGGATTTTCACCTTTTACTGTTTTAGAGCTATTCTGAAACTCTTTAAATTGTAGATGATTAATATCAATGCAATGAATTTTGTCTATAGATATGTAAATCAGTTATCTCCTTTTGGGGATCAATAGTTTCAGTAGAGTTTCAGTGGAGTAGGAAATGGCAACCCGCTCCAATATTCTTGCCTGGAAATCCCATGGACAGAGGAGCCTGGCAGGCTACAGTCCATGGGGTTGCAAAAGTAGTCAGACACGACTGAGCGACTAAACAACAACAGCGTCAGTAAAACCCAGGTTTTCAATTATTATTAAATTCATTCCATAGCATAGCTAGACTTAGATTATCTGTCTGCTTATCTATCCGTATGCCTCTATAGATCTATCTATCCATCCATCCATCTATCTTTGTTCATCTTTCTAGATGCCTAGATTTAGAGCTGCTGCTGCTGCTGCTAAGTCGTTTCAGTCGTGTCCAACTCTGTGCGACCCCACAGATGGCAGCCCATTGGGCTCTGCCATCCCTGGGATTCTCCAGGCAAGAACACTGGAGTGGGTTGCCATTTCCTTCTCCAATGCATGAAAGTGAAAAGTGAAAGTGAAGTCGCTCAGTCGTGTCTGACTCAGCGACCCCATGGACTGCAGCCTACCAGGCTCCTCCGTCCATGGGAGTTTCCAGGCAAGAATACTGGAGTGGGATGCCATTGCCTTTTCCAAGACTGCTGTTTGAATATTCCTCGAATCAGTTGTAACATCTTAATTGCCTTAATTAAGTAAATAAAAATCTTTGACATGTGTTCATCTTTTATTTGTATAAGTCATGATTTTATCTTTAAAAATATATGTCCTTTAACACTTGCCAAGTTTTAAGTTAGTTTACTTAGATTTTGTTTCATCTTAAATTCAAACCAGATTAATAATGATTACTGAACATTTACTAGGCATCTTAACCCTTATGGCAGAAGGTGAAGAGGAATTAAAAGGCTCTTGATGAAAGTGAAAGAGGAGAGTGAAAAAATTGGCTTAAAGTCAACATTCAGAAAACTAAGATCATGGCTTCTGGTCCCATCACCTCATGGCAAATAGATGGGGAAACAGTGGAAACAGTGTCAGACTTTATTTTTCTGGGCTCCAAAATCACTGCAGATGGTGATTACAGCCATGAAATTAAAAGATGCTTACTCCTTGGAAGGAAAGTTATGACCAACCTAGATAGCATATTCAAAAGCAGAGACATTACTTTGCCAACAAAAGTCTGTCTAGTCAAGGCTATGGTTTTTCCAGTGGTCATGTATGGATGTGAGAGTTGGACTGTGAAGAAAGCTGAGCGCTGAAGAATTGATGCTTTTGAACTGTGGTGATGGAGAAGACTCTTGAGAGTCCCTTGGACTGCAAGGAGATCCAGCCAGTCCATCCTAAAGGAAATCAGTCCTGGGTGTTCATTGGAAGGATTGATGCTAAAGCTGAAACTCTAATACTTTGGCCACCTCATGGGAAGAGTTGACTCATTGGAAAAGACTCTGATGCTGGGAGGAATTGGGGGCAGGAGGAGAAGGGGACAACAGAGGATGAGATGGCTGGATGGCATCATGGAGTCGATGGATGTTGAGTCTGAGTGAACTCCAGGAGTTGGTGATGGAGGCCTCACCAGGGCCTCCAGGGAGGCCTGGCGTGCTGTGATTCATGGGGTCGCAAAGAGTCGGACACGACTGAACTGAACTGAACTGAACTGAAGTACTATTCCATTCACTTTACACCATTATCTCATTTAATTCTTACAACCCCCTGGGTAAAAAATGAATATGACATAAAGTATGTTATATCCCATCCCTCAGTTTACTTCACTCATTTTGATAGCTGTGACCTTACATTCTAAATTTGTTTCCCTATGGGTATTTCTTTTGGACTACTATGATATCAGGATTCATCTTTTATTTCCCATGGGAATCATTTTAGACTAGCTTTTAGTTTATAAAAGCTAATTTGAGAATATTTTATAGTTCATTAATTTAATCTTTAAGAAGAAATTTTCTAAGTTGGTGAGAAGCTGTTTAGCCCATCCTCTTCATAGGGTCTGGAAGTAGGTTCTCAAATGCTTGCTGGCTTATCATGAAATAAAGAGGAGATTCCTGCCGTGACTGAGCAGAAATGGGAAAACTACATACAGTTGTCCCTCAGTATCCAGCCCCTCTGATACCAAAATCCACAAATGCTCAAGTCCCTTATATAAAATGGCAATAGTATTTGCATATTAACTTATGTACATCATGCTTTAAATAATCTCTAGATTATTTATAATACCCAGTACAAGGTAAATACTATGTGAGTAGTTGCTAGAATGTGGCAGAATCAAGTTTTGCTTTGTGGAACTTTCTGGGATCTTTTTTCCCAAATATTTTCCATCCTTGGTTGGTTGAAATCTGCAAATGTGTGACTCGCAGACATGGAGGGCCGACTCTCCTTAAGAGTGAATCACATGGAAAAGCAGAAGATGGAAACTAGCTGAAGAAACTCCTGCTCGCCTATTGAAGTTTGAGGGTTGAAAGGCATCTCCTAGAACCAGAAGCTGTGCACGTGCGGGAAACACTGAACAGCGCCAGAGATCTAAGAGGAAGAACAGGCCCTGCAGGAAGCTGCTGTCAAACAAGCGCCAATATATTTTCTGCCCTCCTCTCTCTGCTTAAGATTTAAATTTCTAATTAGATATTATTAAAGTAGGGTGGTAGGGATTTAGCCAAAAACATCTGCAACCCATGAGTTGTACAGGAATATTATGGAGGTGCTAATTTTTCTTGGAAGTGGAGAAACTGCTGAAAACTCTGGAGCAGAAAAGGAGTGACTCAAGGGACTGACCCCAGATAGACTACAACTAGAAAGGTGTCTAGAAGGCGCCAAAGTCGTCAAGTCTCCAAAGTGCTGGGAGAATCGTTGAGACAAGAGAAATGTAGCTTGGAAAAGTGCCTATATGGTGTCAGCGTACAGTAGACAGAAATACTTCTAGAATAAATGGATGAAGACTATTCTACTCAGTAGTTTAAACTCTAGGTTAGGAGCATCTAGTAAGTTCAGATATGAGAAGAAGAAAAACTAGCATATGGTAAAGAATCTGCTTGCAATGCAGGAGATGCGGGTTTGATCCCTGAATTGGGAAGATCCCCTGGAGAAGGGAATGGCAACCCACTGCAGTATTGTCTAGAAAATCCTATCGACAAAGGAGCCTGGTGGGCTACTGTCCATGGGGTCACAAAGAGTCAGGCCCAACTGAGTGACTGACACACACACAGCATAAAGGCTCAGAGAATCAAACCGAGGCAGATTATACAAAGTGCTGCTGGTTGGTGGGAAGCCTCAGATTCCATTATTACCAAAGGTAAAGTCATAAATGTCTCAAGCGATTCCTGTATATTACTTCTCCAAAAGTGAAACCAGCTCTGATTGGTTGATGTTTCTGAATTCCTGTGGTTGGAATCGAAAGCTCTGAGCGACTGAATGCAGTGTAGAGGGCTGGGCCTGGGGAAGAGTCTTGTGGGTAAAGGGTGTCTTAGACCAGTCCCTCAATCTTTGTCTTTCATTCACTTTAGGACCACCACTTTCTCACCTCTCACAAACCAGCATCCTTCTTCCCTCTTCCTTCTGTCCCAATAAAACCTGAGCTTGCACAGAAGGTACAAATGGTGAATCTGATGTCACCTGACATCTCTAAAGCGTTTTGTATCCAGTGTACTTTCATAGAACACATTTGTTTTGATCAAATGAATCAAAAAGATTACCTTCTCCAAGGGTAGGTTTGGTTGATCTCTAATGATGGAATTTTAGACATCATGTTGCATCCTAGTATCTCTGAAATTACCCCACAGAGATAGCAGCTCCTTGTTTATTGATGAGATCACCTCTGTTTCTGTTTGGAAACAGTATAGACTTTTCAGGAGACTGGGAACAAGAACACATCAAGGATAAGAAGAAACAACCAGATAATGCAAGCAGCTTATAATTATCTGAACACTTCTATCTGATGCTGGAAGGTGGTTAGAAACTATGTTACCTTATCATGAAGCATCCAGAACAAAGAGGTATGGGCTTGTTGCCATTAAGAAAAAAAAAAAAAATTCTTTATTCTTTCATGCTGGGATCCCTAAGGTGAAGGCGATTTTATTAGAATTTAAAATGTGCTGTAACTAGGTCAGAGCTAACTTCTGTCACCGCACACATCCTACATTTGAGACATGCCAGCGTTATTAGCAACTCTAGGGAATCCTTGAACAAAATTACTCAGACAAATGCTTCTGAGCAGAGACTCCACCACTTTCTTTGGTGTTATTGATGTCAAACTTCTCAACTTGGGAATTAGAAGTCACCTTCTGGAAGACTCCACAATGTCTTGGGAGCTAAACACTGAATACATGGACAGTTGTGGGAAAGACAGATGACCTAAAACGAGAAATAGTTATCACTGTTAATCACACCATTTAGTGATGACAGCTCCTCACATTTTGGTGTTGATCTTTTGGTGTGTTTATTCGGATCATACTATTTATACTCTTTACTTTTTATTTTGTTAAAATCATCTCAACTTTAAAAAAAATCTGCTTGTGTCAGTTCTTAGCTGAGGCATTCAATCTTCATTGCAGCATGCGAGATCTCTGTGGTATGTGAACTCTTAGTTATGGCCTGTGAGATCTAGTTTTTGACCAGGGATTGAACCCCGGCCCCCTGCACTGGGAACTCAGAGTCAGCCATTGGATCACCAGGGAAGTCCCCTAAATTAGCATTTTAAAGCTTCAGTTTTCTCCATCTGTGAAATGGGGATAATAACACCTACCTCTTAGGGTTGTGAGCATTAATGATAAAATGTTGAAATGATGAGGTAAATGATAGTTATTTATTTTTAATTATAGAATTTATAAGTGTGAAGAAACAAAATTGTTCTATTTATTTTGAAACAAGAATGAGTAAAAGCTACATACATTTTTTTCAAAGGAATACTTCTGTCCCCATGGAGTTATTACAACTTTTACATGTTCACATTAATTCCAGAGCCTTTATAATCATAAAATCCATTTATAGCCTTTAGTTGCCAAGCAACAAAGGACAAAGTACTGAGTAGTTCCTTTTATTGCAAAAGGTTCAGCTTTTCCATGTTGATCTTGAAATCAACATTTTTTAGAAAAAAAAAAAAAACAGAATAAAGAAACTTAATACCATATTTGTGTTTTGTGGGCATTCCTTGACTGGGGATAGAATCAAAGTTAAAAGGAATAAATTGTTATTATTGTCTGTTCTTGAATGGTCTAAAGCATTTATGCAAACTTCACAATAAATCTGTAAGAAGTTCTGAAGTTGGGGCACTGCAAATTCACTTTAAGGAGAGAACTTGTTCCATTTTACTTCTGTTCTGTGATGCTCTCCCTGTAAGAATACTGGTTCTTTGATCTATCAGTTGTCTTTTGGAAAAGGCTGGGGCACTGTAAAATACATATGAAAAATGTTTTCTGATGACCTTGATAACCACTGACCTTCAAACATGTTATTCAGCCATGGATTGGCAGGGTTTGGGAAGCTGGCTTTGAGCGTCCCATAACAAAAATGTATTCTCTACTTCTTTGAAAGATTTCAAAGTTTTAGTTACTTCTATTGTTTTTACATGTAGATAATCTGGTCCCATTACTTCATGAGAAACAGGGGAGGAAACAGTGTCAGACTTTATTTTTTTGGGCTCCAAAATCACTGCAGATGGTGACTGCAGCCATGAAATTAAAAGACGCTTACTCCTTGGAAGGAAAGTTATGACCAACCTAGATAGCATATTCAAAAGCAGAGACATTATTTTGCCAACAAAAGTCCATCTAGTCAAAGCTATGGTTTTTCCAGTGGTCATGTATGGATGTGAGAGTTGGACTGGGAAGAAAGCTGAGCACTGAAGAATCGATGCTTTTGAACTGTGGTGTTGGAGAAGACTCTTGAGAGTTCTTGGACTGCAAGGAGATCCAGCCAGTCCATTCTAAAGGAGATCAGTCCTGGGTGTTCTTTGGAAGGAATGATGCTAAAGCTGAAACTCCAATACTTTGGCCACCTCATGTGAAGAGCTGACTCATTGGAAAAGACTCTGATGCTGGGAGGGATTGGGGGCAGGAGGAGAAGGGGATGACAGAGATGAGATGGCTGGATGGCATCACCGACTCGATGGACGTGAGTTTGAGTGAACTCCAGGAGTTGGTGATGGACAGGGAGGCCTGGCGTGGAACGATTCATGGGGTCGCAAAGAGTCGGACACGACTGAGTGACTGAACTGAACTGAACTGAATTAGTAAGTAAAGGTTAGAAATCCAAAATGAATAAAAAAATATAATATCCTGTAAAATACTCTAGTAAAATTTATATTATTAAAAGCTTATATATGGAAAAAGCTTTTTAAATCTGCATGGTTATTTGTCTCATTGTGCATATTAAAATAGTGAAAAGTCATTATTGAGAATTTTACTCCTCTTGCTCCATATGCATTCTCTGTGTGAGATTCTATAGAGGCAAAATGTGGACACAAAGATCCTCTTTATTCCTTCCCTGGTGGATTAGAGAATCTTGTTGCTTTGAAACAAATATATCAAGTTACATAAATCCTGTGTTTGGGGGTGGGGGTGAGGAACAGAGAAGGGATAGAAAGGGAAAGAATATTCATTATGTGTCAAGCACTAGTAGTATTAAAGAAAAAAAATTCAGTGCCTCTTGTTAAAGCATGATATTGTTGCTGTTTAGTCTCTAAATCATGTGTGACTCTTTCACAATCTCATAGACTGTAGTCTGCTGGGCTCCTCTGTCCGTGGATTTCCCAGGTAAGAATACTGAAGTGGGTTGCTATTTCTTTCTCCAGGGGATTTTCCCAAACCAGGGATCAAACTCTTGTCTTCTGCATTGACAGACAGGTTCTTTACCAGTGAGCCAGCTGGGAAGCACAAAGCATGATAAAGGAGGACTTTATTCAAGAAAAGGGCTGTTATAGCAAGTAATAACCACTGGGGTGGAATTTTGCAGTGAGGGAAGGAGACTGAGCTCAACTCCCAATACAGCAAGTGGGAATTTATAGTCAGGGAGCAGGGTAAGGGGGAAGATTGTTCATAAACTGACCTGAGAAGATTCTTCCTGAAAGTAGGCTGGGCGGTCAGATAGTGACCTGGGGGATGGTGGAGGATGAGGGGCTGGGTTGACATCGAGGGTGATCAGATCCGAAGGACAAGGGATTCTGGTTAAACTGATTTATCAGGATTCTTGCTAAAACTGCAAAATGAAGAGAGAAACATGGAAACAGACCTCATTGAAAAAAGCTCAGGGGAGCCTGAGTACAGTCTGTTAGCAGTGGGATTATATATGTTATCACTTTTAGTTTGCAAGTGACACTCTAAGGTGGTAAAACCCATCCTCTTTTTTGGAAAAGGAAACAGACCCAAAGAGGTTCAAGAACTGGAGTTTAACCCAAGTCTGACTGACTTGTGATTTTCCAAAGCTCCTGATTTTCTTACCTCCAGGTTACATGGGGCTCACTCCTTCTGGAACACCCTCCCCCTTCTCATTCACCTGGCTAAGGGCAGTTAGTTCACCCTCGGGGTCCCTGCTTCAATATCCACCTGTCAGGGCTCCTGTTTGTCCCAGGGCAATTTGCATTTCACCCTTCAAAGCCTGGATTACCTTTTTCTGTGTCTATCTTCTGTGGAGTCCTGGTAGTAAGGAACTATGTCTCATTCATTCCTATAGACTTGGCAGCTGGGGACTGGCACAGTAGTGGGCATTTGACCATATTTGCCAAATCAATAAATAAACAAATCTAAGCCTGATCTCTCTTCAAGATCCTAAGTCTTCTGGATTTCTCTCCTTTTTTTCTTGCATTGAAGAGGACATGAGTCTGTCCTACACCTAGTTAAAGACTTGGCCCTCAGCTGGTGCTCTGCCAGGCTGTCCCCTTTGTCTGGGTTGGCAGGAAGGAAGGCTTTGCTGACATAGGCAGGAACACTGAAAGCCACAGGACAAGCAGCTTCCTGGCCACATTTTTCTGAATCTGTGCAGTGTAGGCCCAGGAGGCATTGATTGGTAGATGAGTCAATCCTCCTGTTGACTGTGGGTGTGCAGCCCCACTTTAGCTCTGCTTCCTTTGGGCTGTCTTCTTCCTTCTCCTTCTCCTTCTTCCATCTGCTTTCCCTTCCTCCTCTATTTTGACCCTTGGTAGAAGAGTTGACTCATTGGAAAAGACTCTGATGCTGGGAGGGATTGGGAGCAGGAGGAGAAGCGGATGACAGAGGATGAGATGGCTGGATGGCATCACGGACTCGATGGACGTGAGTCTGAGAGAACTCCGGGAGTTGGTGATGGACAGGGAGGCCTGGCGTGCTATGATTCATGGGGTCACAAAGAGTCAGACACGACTGAGTGACTGAACTGAACTGAACTGAACTGAGAATTAGACTTTCTAATAGAACAAACAGGGAATTCCAGGTGGCACAGTTGGTAAAGAATCCACCTGCCAATTCAGGAGATGCAAGAGACACAAGTTCTGTCCCTGGGCTGGGAAGATCACCTGGAGGAGGAAATAGCAACCCACTGCAGTATTTTTGCCTGGAAAATTCCATGGACATAGGAGCCTGGCAGGCTACAGGCCACGGGGTTGCAAAGAGTTGGACATGACCAAGTACACATGTGCACACAGAATAAACCACAATAATAATTCTTCAAATCTTGGACATAAAAGAGAGTCCTTGTTGTATTCCTATACTACTTAAAAGAAATGTGATCAGTTTCTGTTTCCCAGATTTGTCTTCCACAGTTAAGTTAATATGGTTAACATGCTGATTGTGTTTTATTTCTCTTCTTTTGTTTTATTTTTCCTGTATGTATTAACATTAGTATGTGCTGTTGAGAGAAAATGGACACAGCATAAAAGTTTAATACTTATGCTGAAAGGCTGGAAGGCTCCTGGAAAAATGGATCCCCAGGCTCCCAGAAAGGCCAGAGGATCTTGCTTAATTTATATTTCAAATAATTAATTTTAAAGGAGAAGAAGTATGAACTTGATAATCAGCTAGTGAAGACACTGAAATACTGTCATGAAAACTGAGTAGACAGACCAGTTCCCTCTCCTATTTTAAATCCTGTGAATTGTTAGATGATTCTCCCAGAAGCTGTGCCACAAGGACAGGTTTCCAAAGGTACTGAGCCAATCAGCCATCATTTATTATTTACACTGAAGAACACTGAGTTTGTGAAAAAAGCAATTTAGGACACAGTCACGTGGGATTGTAACAATGTTAATGCTGAAAGAACTATATTTCTAAGGTATAAACAGCAGACACTCTACCTTTTTTCCTCCTAACAGAAGCTTAATGTGTTCAAAGGAGAGTCCTTGAGCCCAGGAAGGGTAGGCACTAATGCAGGTGATGTAAACCAGTTATCCTAATTTCATTTGCCTCCTCCCTCGTCTCTTCCCTCAAAATTCAGTAGCCACAACTCTTCCTTCTAACAACCTTTTTATAAAGGGTGAATCCCTGTGTTTTCTGAAGTACTTAACTGTATGAATTATAACTTGATGTGTCCTTTAAATTTTTACTAGGAATGTTATTGTTTTTATTTGCTTTTGAGTGGTTTATCCCATACTCATTCATTATTTCACGTGATTTTGCAGAGAGCAAGTTTGTTCAGGAACATGTATGTTATGTTATAGTAGAAAACACTGCAATAAGAACCCCTGCCATAAAAAAAGAACCCCTGCAATGACAACTGTGTTATTGCAACTTGAGCTAGTTACTTAAGTGTGCTGAGACTCTTTGCTCTTCTGAAAAACAGGAATAATACTTGTACCTTTCTGGCAGAATAAAATTATTGTTTGGAATGAGTGAGAGAGTAAATGTAAAATTCTTCGCATAGTATGGGTACATAAAACGTGTTCAGCAAATTTACCAAGTTTTACTATTATTATTCATATTTTTCTCCATTGATCATCTTGTATGTGGCTTGACTTATGATTCTTTCTCACTTTATTGGCTCTCATTCAGACATCCTAGTATTTGTGGACATTCCTCTTAAGGTATGGGGCCCAAGTCATTAATACTGGACCTGTGTCTACAGGAACAGGGACCTACCCTCCCAGTTCTGTCCTCAATGATTTCAGGAGGAAATTTGTTTCTTTGTTTTCCCAATACTTCTTCATGATGGCAAGACTAAATTGATGTCTCTATCAACCATTTACTCAAAATTCAGGTTTCCCCATCTCATATTTACATAATGGAGAAAATCAATGGAAAGCTGAATGCTTAACCTACTAAATTTCATCTTGTCAGAGTCAGCCATCAATTCAGTTGCTGAGATTTGACCTGAATTTTTTAAAATTTAAATTAATTAATTTATTTTGATTGGAGGCTAATTACTTTGCAATATTGTGGTTGTTTTTGCCATACATTGACATGAATCAGCCACGGGTGTACATGTGTCCCCTACGTCCTGAATCCCTGCTTCCACCTCCCTCCACATCCCATCTCTCTGGGTTGTTCCAGTGCACTGGCTTTGAGCGCCCTGTTTCAGGCATCAAACTTGGGCTGGTGATCTGTTTCACCTATGGTAATATACATATTTCAATGCTATTCCCTCAAATCATCCCACCCTCACCTTCTCCCACAGAGTCCAAAAGTCTGTTCTTTACATCTGTGTCTCTTTTGCTGTCTCGTATATAGGTTTATCGATACCATCTTTCTAAATTCTGTATATATGCGTTAGTATACCGTATTGGTGTTTTTCTTTCTGGCTTACTTCACTCTGTATAACAGGCTCCAGTTTCGTCCAATTCATTAGAACGGACTCAAATGCATTCTTCTTAATAGCTGTGTAATATTCCATTGTGTATATGTGACACAACTTTCGTATCCATTTGTCTGCCAATGGACATCTAGGTTGCTTCCATGTCCTAGCTGTTGTAAACAGTGCTGCGATGAATATTGGGGTACACATGTCTCTTTCAGCTCTGGTTTTCTTGGTGTGTATGCCCAGCAGTGGGATTGCTAGGTCATATGGCAGCTCTATTTCCAGTTTTTTAAGGAATCTCCACACTGTTCTCCATAGTGGCTGTACTAGTTTGCATTCCCACCAACAGTGTAAGAGGGTTCCCTTTTCTCCACACCCTCTCCAGCATTTATTGCTTATAGACTTTTGGATCGCAGCCATTCTGACTGGCATGAGATGGTACCTCATTGTGGTTTTGATTTGTATTTCTCTGATAATGAGTGATGTTGAGCATCTTTTCATGTTTTTTGTTAGCCACCTGTATGTCTTCTTTGAAGAAATGTCTGTTTAGTTCTTTGGCCCTTTTTTTGATTGGGTCATTTATTTATCTGGTACTGAGCTGCAGGAGCTGCTTGTATATTTTTGAGATTAATTTTTTATTAGTTCCCTCATTTGCTATTATTTTCTCCCATTCTGAAGGCTGTCTTTCACCTTGCTTATAGTTTCCTTCATTTTGCAAAAGCTTTTAAGTTTAATTAGGTCCCATTTGTTTATTTTTCTTGTATTTCCATTACTCTGGGAGGTGGGTCATAGAGGATCTTGCTGTGATTTATGTCAGAGAGTGTTCTGCCTATGTTCTCCTCTAGGAGTTTTATAGTTTCTGGTCATATATTTAGATCTTTAATCCATTTTGAGTTTATTTTTGTGTATGGTGTTAGAAGTGTTCTAGTTTCATTCTTTTACAGGTGGTTGACCAGTTTTCCCAGAACCACTTGTTAAAGAGATTGTCTTTTCTCCCTTGTATATTTTTGCCTCCTTTGTCAAAGTTAAGCTGTCCATAAGTGCATGGTTCATCTCTGGGATTTCTGTTTTGTTCCATTGATGTATATTTCTGTCTTTGTGCCAGTACCATACTGTCTTGATGACTGTAGCTTTGTAGTATAGTCTGACTGACTTTTTAAAATTGTAGTATAGTTGATTTACAATGTTGTGTTAGTTTCTGCTGTACAACAAAGTGAATCAGTTGTACATATACATATATCCACTCTTTTTAAATTCTATTTCCATATAGGTCATTACAGAGTACTGAATAGAGTTCCCTGTAATATGCAGTAGATTCTTATTACTTACCTATTTTATATATAGAATTGTGTATATAAATCTCCCAATTTATCCATCCTCTCACTTTCCCCCTTGGTACCCATAAGTTTGTTTTCTACTTCTGTGACTCTATTATTTCTGTTTTGTAAATAAGTCCATCTGTACCTTGGAGATCCAACCAGTCAATCTCAAAAGAAATCAGTCCTGAATATTCACTGGAAGGACTGATGCTGAAGCTGAAACTCCAGTACTTTGGCCACCTGATGCAAAGAACCGACTCTTTGGAAAAGATCTTGATGCTGAGAAAGATTGAAGGCAGGAGGAGAAGGGAAAGACAGAGAGGATGAGATGGTTGGATGGCATCACTGACATGATGGACATGAGTTTGAGTAGGCTCTGGGAGTTGGTGATGGACAGGGAAGCCTGGTGTGCTGCAGTCCATGGGGTCGCAAAGAGTTGGACACTACTAAGCAACTGAACTGAACTGAACCATTTGTACCATTTATAAAATTTCCACATATAAGCAATATCATATAATATTTATCTTTTTCTGTCTTAACTTCCCTTGTGGTTCAGCAGGTAAAGAATCTGCCTGTAATGCAGGAGACCTGGGTTCAACCCCTGGGTTGGGAAGATCCTTGGAGAAGGGAAAGGCTACCCACTCCAGTATTCTGGCCTGGAGAATTCCATGAACTGTATAGTCCACGGGGTCGCAAAGAGTCAAACATGACTGAGTGACTTTAACTCACTCAGTATGACTATCTGTAGTGACCTGACTCCTTTATACTGTATTTGCACCTTGTTCATCTCCTTTGCGCCATCTGCATATGTGGCAGGTTTGCCTTTTCTATACTTGTTCAAATTACAAATAACCTTATTGAGAAGGATAAGAGCAGAATCATTTTTACAGTAAATTTTAGGATTTTCTCTGGGTTAGCATGCTGGAGTTCAGTTGTTCTTCCAGATACAAATTCACCCAATTCTAATGTAATTTCCTCTACCTTTCTGTGTTTGAGCTACAAGTGTAGCCATCCTTGACTGCGCTTCCCCCAGCTGAATGGGAAAGGCATTCCTATATGTCTCTTGGGCTTTATGTGTCACCCTTAGTCCCGCCTCTTTACTGGCTATGCTCTCATTCCCTGGCTCGAGGGTAAGACTGAGTGTCGCTCATGTTTATATCCCACTGCCTAGCACAAACACTTCATTAAAATATTTATTATTGGATGAGTGAATTAACAGTTTTGTTAAGTGTCTAATTGAAATCAAGATATAGATTTCCATGCACAGGTTCCTAATCTAGTCAGGAAAGCAGCTGAAGTCCATCCACAGGACCAGTTCTTGATGGACACATGCAGGCTCCTGGATAATCTTCTGCTGTTCTCTGAGGCCAATAGCCAAGTGTTCAGCAATCCTTTCTAGAATTTTGCATCCATGACAGTTTCTGAAAAGCTATGTGGGTATTGCCTTCTGGTTACACAATGTGCTTGATCCATTTATTTACTCAAGTTGAATAAAGGTTTTCATTTTATCTTTCATTATCAGGCACATAAATTTCAGGTGATTCATATCATGTTAAAGTTCAGAGACAGTCTTTTAACTGGGTGACTGCTTTCAACACTGGGCCATGTTACCTCCGCCTGAAAGAACTGATTAGCTTCTTTCTTCCTGGATCAATGCAGGACTATTTGTACAAGGAAGACTGGGGAGACTCCCAGGATTCTAGGTCATTAGGTGGAGGTTTTCCTGGGGCAGTGCCCTGCAGGTCACTTCTCAGGGTTGACACTACATGGCTTGGAGTGGATGAACCCCTCCAGCTCCTTCTCAGGCTCCTCACCCACCAACACCACCTCCCAACCAGCCAACAAAACAGAGATGGGAGGATCCAATCAGAAACTAAATTCAGTAGGATTCTTTTCCCAAATACTACTCACATCCAGGGATGTGCTGGTAAATGTTTAACAAACCTTTGGAAGAAATTCCTCAAGTTGTAATGTTTGCCAATTTGCATGGTGTAAATCTTTCCACTACTGCCAATTTCAAGTTACTAGACTCTCAATATGGAGTTGGGAAGAGATGTGCCCAAGCTTGTACAAGCTGGCTCCAGCATACCACTGCACACTCCTCCACTTTTCCGACCCCAACTCTATGGCACCAGATCAGAATTTCATGTCATCCACAGATGTAAACAACAAACTTATAGATACTAAGGGCGAAATGGAGGGTGAGATAAACTGGGAGACTGGGATTGACATTCCCAGCTGGCTCAGATGATAAAGAATCTGCCTGCAATTCAGGATATCCGGGTTCAATCCCTGGGTGGGGAAGATTCCCTGGAGAAGGGAGTGACAACCCACTCCAGTATTCTTGCCTGGAGAATCCCATGGACAGAGGAGCCTGGTGGGCTACAGCCTATGGGGTCACAAAGAGTCAGATACAGCTTAATGACTAAAGAGTATACATGTCAGCAACAAATGAGAACCTGTTACATAGCACAGGGATCTCTGCTCAATGTTCTGTGGTGACCTAAATGGGAAAGAAATCCAAAAAAGAGGGGATATATGTGTACACATAGCTGATTCACTTTGCTGTACTGCAGCAACTAACACAATATTGTAAAGCAACTATATGCCAATAAAAATTAATTTAAAAAATAATTTCAGTAAGGAACATTAAAGAAAGAATCTCATGTCATTCAAAGCCCCAGGATTTGCCCCTGCTGACAGTTCCAGCTCCATGGACCCCTATTCCTGGAAGATTTCCCTGGCACCTTTTTGCTCCTGTTGAGTCATTTAGGTGACCTGTAATGCCCTATGACACTCAGTTGTCACATCAAGCTGCTATGGTGTGCTTCCATGTCAGTCTTTCTCACTGGGTTATGAGCTTCTTGAGCACAGCAATGGATGGTTATGACACAGGACAGTATTTATTGAGCTGAGAACTATGCTGCATACCTTTATATGCATTATCTCATTTAATCCTCACAATTCCCTGAGGTAAATGCTCTTATTATCTTTATTCTATTATTATAATTCTTCTTGAGAGTCCTTTGGACTGCAAGGAGATCAAACCAGTCAATCCTAAAGGAAATCAACCCTGAATATTCATTGGAAGAGCTGGTGCTGGAGCTGAAGCTCTAGTACTTTGGCCACCTGGTGCCAAGAGCCAACTCATTGGTAAAGACCCGGATGCTGGGAAAACCTGAAGGCGAAAGGGATGGCTCAAGTGACTGAGCACACACCCTTAAGCAAATGGATGTCTCCTTTCTCTTCCCATCCTCCATCTTTTCCTCTCCCTCCCCCTCCTCTTCCTTCTTTGGCATATCCACGAACATTTATGCTACGATTCCCCATGAGCACTGGTACATCAGAGGGAAGCTCTATGTTTAAGTTCAAAGGGCAATCAAGGTGGGGGTTGCAGGAGGTGGGAACACTGGTTGCTATTTAGAGCCTTTAAAAAACCTAAAGGGCCCTGGTGGTCCAGTGGTTAAGACTCTGTGCTCCCAGTAAAGGGGGCCCAGGTTTGATTCCTGGTTCTATCCCTAGTCAGGGAACTGGATCCCAAATGATGAAACTAAGACCTGGGGTGCCAAAAAAATATTTAAAAATCCTAGAATTGTCCTAAGAGACAAATTTTGTCATCTTACCTGTTGTCTGAATAGTCTGGGCAGCACTGTTTTGGGACAAAGAGTGAAAGAGTAGTTAAAAAGGAACAGGGGGCACCTGGGTTTGAGGGGGTTATATTGGAAGGGGTCATTTGGGTAGAAACAAGAAGGGTCCTTACACAGGACTGGTTGGTGGTGGCTGGGTGGGTGGAAGGGAGACAGAAAGGGAGGTCGTTGCTGTATGCCCCCTGTTCATAACTTCGGGGAAGCCCTGTGTCCCCACAGGCACATGCATGCCTATGAGTGAGTCTTGTGGATGCAACTTAGATTTGTCTGTGGTATCCCTGGTGGATTGAGGTCTGCCCAGGCCAGGGGCAATAGGACCGTTGAGCGTCCTGCAGCTGTCACTGTGCCTGGAAGTGGGTCAGAGAGCTAGGGTGAAGAAGGACTGTGCTTCCTTAGAGCAATGAAGGGAGTAGGTCTCTGGGACTCCTGGAGGCCTGGGCAGTTTCTGCTTTTGTGAGCAGGATGGTGACAGCCTTTCCAGGCCATAGAGAGAAATCTAGAAAAGGGTGCCATCGGGGTTTGGACCTGAGCCTTCCTGACAGTGGGTGGAATGCTCAAGAACACACACTTTGCAGGTTTGGGTGTTATAGATCAGCTTTGAAGACATTTAGGGCAAAGTGATTATTTTTTAAAAAGCATGTGATTTATTTTAAGAGCCATTTGAATGTCACCCTGTGTGTGTAAAGCCTCCTGAAAACAATTTTATCTGACACTAAGGATTTATATTGTGGAATAATTTCCTTTGGGTCTGGACAGCACAGCTGTGGTTTTGGAGTCCTAGAGAAAGCCAGCTAGCCTGGGGTTCATCTCTCTTGGTTCAGTAAGGAATTTGGACAAGTCACACAGGCAGGTCCTAGATGCCATGGACCATCTCTTATTTCTACCTGGGGATGGAGGTTGGGGAGGGTGGGTGATGTAATGCAAGCAGCACAGAGGTCAGGTCTGAGAATCTATGGGCCACCTCCTACTTCTATGTGGGGAGTTGTGTGTATGTGTTTAGGGGTTGGGTGGGGTAGGCTGTATAAAGCAGATGCGACTCCAGCAGGGGCTTCAATGGGAAACTTAACAGATCTTTTCCTCCATCTGCTTCTCTTAGCAATTGTCATGACCAAAGCCCAGTTGAAAGCAAGTTGCTTTTCCTCGGTTGGCTGGCATTGTTGGGGAGGAGGAGGAATACAGGCTGGGGGTGGTAGTGATGGAGATGGGGGTGAGAACACTTTCAGGAATCAGGGCCGGCCTCTTGGCTTTCCTGCAGGCCTCTTGGCTTTCCTGGGCGAGCTAGTTAACCTGTGTAATCACGTTGCCTTCTCTGTACACTGGAAATCCCTTGTGGCTCAGTCGGTAAAGCATCTGCCTGCAATGTGGGAGACCTGGGTTCGATCCCTGGGTTGGGAAGATCCTCTGGAGAAGGAAATGGCAACCCACTCCAGTATTCTTGCCTAGAAAATCCCATGGACAGAGGAGCCTGGTAGGCTGCAGTCTATGGGGTCGCAAAGAGTCAGACACGAGTGAGCGACTTCACTCACTCTAGAGCTGTTAGGAGGACTGGTGAAGCCGGGCAAAGTGCTTCTCCTTTCCAGAGTAAGAACTCCAAACTCCCTCTGAAAGTCCTTGGACAACTACGACAGGCTTCAAGCTGATTTCCCTTCTTCTGTTCTTGTCCTGGATAGTTCTCTCCTGCAAAGCAACTATGGTGACCTTTTATAAATGTAGAGCGAGACTTCCCTGGTGGTCCAGTGGTTAAGACTCTACTGTGCAATGCAGGGAATGCGGGTTCGATTCCCTGGTCCAGGAGGATCCCCCAAGCCACAGAGCAACCAAGCCCACGGGCAACTACTGAGCCCTTGAGGGGCAACTAGAGAGTCCATGGGCTGCAAGGAAAGATCCCACAATGACACAACGAAGATCTCGTGTGCTGCAACCAAGACCAAACGCAGCCAAACAAATAAAGAAACAAACAAATGTACAGCATATTATTTCAGTTTCCAAAGGCTTCTCATTGCTTTGAGCACCTTCCCCTCCTCCTCCCCTGTGCTCCTGTGCTCTGGCCACACTAGAATGGTTTGTTTCTCTGACAAGCCATCTCAGTCCAGCTCTCAGTCCAGCCCCTGGGCTCTTGCGGGCTGTTCCCTCTCCCTAGCATGCTCTGCCCTCAATCTCTTCACGGCTGGTGCCTTCCTGAGAAAAGCCTCCAGGTTGAATGGAGCTCCTTCCCCAACCGCCTATCATGCCACTCTATTTTATTTTCATCACCACCCAAAAAGATCCTGTTTATTTATTGTTTCTCATATGTCATGTACCTCCTCCCCCACTGTTGCTTGCTTCCCCTCCATTCGAATCGAAGCCTCCTGAGTGGATCTTGTTAATTTTTCTCAAGGCTGTGTTCTCAGAACCTTGTACAATGCTTGGCACATAGTAGATGCTTAGTAAGTACTGATTGAATCACGAGAGAAGAAATGAGTCTCTTCTCATCTCCATCTTATCCTTTCTCCAAGTCTAGCTCAAGACAAAGCCCCACTATGAGGTCATTTCTGACCATCTCGACCTTTAGGGATATCTTCCATCCATCTCCCTCTGAGTTCATGTCACTGAATGGAGCTGGTGATCTCTTTTGTCTCTTCCCTTTTCCCCTCCCTCTCTTCTGCCTGTCTCAGCACCCATCAATTTTTCCCATTTGTGAGGTGCTTAAGATTTTTAAAATTTTGTTTTAATGTCATGGGCGAATTAGCAAGCCCAAAGCTGAAGATGAAATGGCCTTCCTACAACTCGTATAACCAGTGCAGTGATCTAGTACTGAGGTACCGTACCCCTAGGAGGAATTCAAGGCACTGGATTACATGAGGGATACAGTGTGTGGGATAGACATCTGAAATAATGCATATTGAAATTATACCCGGGAAATGTCCACAACCTAGGTTATGACCAACCTAGACAGCATATTAAAAAGCAGAGACATTACTTTGTCAACAAAGGTCCATCTAGTCAAGGCTTTGGTTTTCTCAGTGGTCATGTTGGACTATAAAGAAAGCTGAGCGCTGAAGAATTGATGCTTTTGAACTGTGGTGTTGGAAAAGACTCTTGAAAGTCTCTTGGACTGCAAGGAGATCCAACCAGTCCATCCTAAAGGAAATCAGTCCTGGGTGTTCATTGGAAGGACTGATGTTGAAGCTGAAACTCCAGTACTTTGGCCACCTGATGCAAAGAGCTTCTGCTGCTGCTGCTGCTAAGTCACTTCAGTCGTGTCCGACTCTGTGCGACCCCATAGACAGCAGCCCACCGGGCTCCCCTGTACCTGGGATCCTCTAGGCAAGAATACTGGAGTGGGTTGCCATTTCCTTCTCCAATGCATGAAAGTGAAAAGTCAAAGTGAAGTCACTCAGTCGTGTCCGACTCTTAGTGACCCCATGGACTGCAGCCTACCAGGCTCCTCCTTCCATGGGATTGTCCAGGCAAGAGTACTGGAGTGGCACGCCATTGCCTTCTCCGATGCAAAGAGCTGACTCGTTGGAAAAGACCCTGACACGGGGAAAGATTGAGGGCAGGAGGAGAAGGGGACGACAGAGGATGAGATGGTTGGATGGCATCACCAACTCCATGGACATGGGTTTGGGTGGACTCCGGGAGTTGGTGATGGACAGGGAGGCCTGGCATGCTGTGGTTCATGGGGTCTCAAAGAGTTGGACACGACTGAGCGACTGAACTGAGCTGAACTTCTTTCTTTATGTTCCAGAATTGTGAAAATGGCAGGCAGAGGAATTATCATGTTTTAGAACATAACTTATGATGCCACTGGGACTTTTGTCTTTTATGCAAGTATAGGGTGATAGTTGTGAGTGGAAAATTTCTCTATTAGCTTCAGGGCTTTTGGTCAGTTTAGGTTTTATGTTTTTATCTATTTTAGCAATTTATTTCTCACTTGTTTTAGAAAATCATTTTATTCAAAATTGTGCAAAGTGACAAATAATTTTCCAAAGTGTATAATAGGAATTTAAAAAAAAACAATAAATCACTCTAAATCCTACCATCTACTTACTGTCAATAGTGGTAGAATATTATTTCGTCTTCTCTATGAATATCTATGGAGAAGGCAATGGCATGCCATTCTAGTACTCTTGCCTGGAAACTCCCGTAGACGGAGTAGCCTGGTAGGCTGCAGTCCATGGGGTTGCTGAGTCAGACATGACTGAGCGACTTCACTTTCACTTTTCACTTTTCACTTTCATCCATTGGAGAAGGAAATGGCAACCCACTCCAGTGTTCTTGCCTGGAGAATCCCAGGGATGGCGGAGCCCAATGGGCTGCCGTCCGTGGGGTCGCATAGAGTCAGACACGACTGAAGCGACTTAGCAGCAGCAGCAGCATGAATATCTATAGATGAATGGATAACTAGATAGATGGTAGAAATAATTTTGTAAAAAATGGATCTTAGCTCACATGTACTATTTAAATAAAATATTGATATTAAATATAATATAAATATTAATTTTAGTTGAATTTAATAAGATAAAAAGAACTCGAAGGGAAACTGAAGGAATTATAGAATTTAATTGTTTCTTTACTATTAGAGATAGTTCTAAATGATTCTTCCAAGATTAAGAAAGGGGATTTAAAAGTCACTACAAAGCTGGAACAGTTAGTTCTTTACTCAATGGTTGAGATTTAGTGTAGTGAAGATGAACTCTGAGATGTGAATAATAGAGGGATTGATATCACATCTCTTCCCGTTTTCCCTCTCCCTATCTTGTAAATTTTGTTGCTGATACTTTTCCTTTTTAAGGGTTTATTGCTTATACATTTTGATCTGTAACCATGTTTCCCTCAGCTACTCAGTTTAAGTCCTGTATTCACTGTTCATCATTGTTTTCACCCTTTAATTTCTATATTTCTGAGTTCTTCCTTTTGAATCATTTTTGCTTGGCGGAATTTCACTGTCAAGGAGTTATTTTCAAGAGGAAGTCATGAGGCTTTATACTCTAAACTTTTAAATTTTGGAATTGTCTGTCTTTTGCATTTATATTTGAAAACAAATTGGGTAGGTAAAGATTTTGCAAACTACTTTCTCTTGAAATGTTATATAATTTATTAAATGACTGCATAGTATTTCATTAAATGAATGTCAATTAATGGTCATCTATTCTCAATTTTCTATTATTATAGCAAGTATATTATCATAAGTTTATTAAGTGAAATTTGGGATCAGAGTATATATACACATTCAGCTTTTTTGAAACATCTGCTAGCTCTTTTTAGATAGATTATTTAATATGTATTCCTGTCAGCAGT